>CAHIKZ030005569.1:277500-302500 GCA_903632075.3 Acanthosepion pharaonis
TATATATATATATATATATATATATATATATATATATATATATATATATATAGTGGCATAGCTACAGGGAGGAGGAAGGTGGTGTATGTATCCATGAATGAATGAATGTATGTATATATATATATATATATATATATGTGTGTGTGTGTGTGTATCTGTGTAGTAAAAGGCATACACACGTAAATTAATCATACATTGCAGATATATACATGACGTATATCCCTGCCGCACACAGACTGTAAAAGAAAATCAACTCTGCTTTTATAATGTAGGTTCTTTTAAAACTTTGTTTTAACCTCAGGCATAATACATGCATCGATAAATATAAATATATATCTGTAGACTTAAAAACATTGCAAATCTTATATAAACCTTTTCATGTCTATACATCTCTGTATCGTTCATACATAGACATGTCAAAACACCTTCCCATGAATACCATGAATAAAGATATAGAAACAAGGCCGACCATAATTCCCTTTTATATCTTCAAAAATGGAAAGTATAAATATAAAGCAATACTGTTAAGCAAAACCCAGAACCAAAGCAAAACTCTTGGAGCAGAACCATTTTAACTTTTAATACATTTGAAATGTTTCAGACTCACTTTGGTTGAACATTGGGAGATAAGTCATGAGAACACTGTATTTTAAGACTCACCCAGAGAACAAAGATGGTAATTCCTTGATCAAACCAGGAAATGAGACTATGGTAGAAATACTTTGATGTGATGTGCATCACTGACCATAGAGTCTTGGAGGTTACATTCTTGGCAGTGCATGTGTAGTTTCTTGGTTGTCACCGCTGACTTGTATATAACTTTTCTCTCTTTCCTTGCATGGGAAGCAATTTTGACATTACAAAATGATCCAAGAGACAGGATTAAATCAGATAAAAATATATTGATAAACTGAGATGAATATTTCATGTTTATATGTCCATACAATTTGTGTGTGTCCATATATATATATATATTTGAACAGATATACAAATGTATATATGTATATATTGATAGACATATATGACTATACCTTTTCATGCCAGTAAATACTTAAAATTATTTGTATTTCCAAATGTGTAATATAGATTTATCTATTTACATGCATAATAACAAAGAAAAGGGATAAGTTAGAGAGGAAAAGACTATCTAATAATGTATCTATGTATCTTCCTATGTAAGCATGTATCTGTTCAATTCATATTTTTTTTTCTTTTTATACCTTATTTTTATAGCTACAATTTATTTAAGGAAATGCTCTGTTTTTAATTAATTAAACAGTGTTAATTTCATTTACCAGCCTGAATGTTCAAGAAATTTCATAGAAAATATACATTGTCCAACATGAATCGAACCTGTATCCCATTGGAAAACCATCATTTGATCTGTAACTAAATGGTATAGCATGTCTGATCAAATGAGTTTCCATATTGGATACAGGTTCAATTCCTGTTAAAGAATGCATATTTTCTATAAAATTACATTGGCTGGTAAATGTAATTGATACTGTTTTAATCATTTACTTAAATAAATTGTAGCTATGAAAATAATGTATACACAATATATATATATAGATAGATACATGCATACAAACACACACACACACACACATAGTGATTTTTCTAAACCCGAGTTAGATGTGGCACAAGGCTGAATCTATGGGACACCCAGTGAGGATCGAACTCATTACTCAGTCGTAATTGATCTAACAAAAGAAGCTTTCTAACCATTACACCACATCGAGGTGCCCAACACACACACACATATATATAAGCACACGCATACACACACATATATGCACAGACATAAGTACACACACACATATCGTGAGAGAGAGAATGCTTTGTTTCTTATGATTTATGAACTTTTTGCAGGTTATTTAAAATTAAAAATATTTTTAAGTTGCAAAACCTTTTCATAGATAATAGATAATAATAATTTACTGAGACAATTCCTACTAATTAACCCATAGCTAGGGGAGATGAGGTGGATTCATACCTTTCCCACTGATATTTTCCTGTAAGTTATCTATTACACTAACTATACATCTAATTTTACACCACCTTTTATTCTTATCGAGGTCCAGACAAGGCTTGACTTTGCATAACATTGCTGATTGTATGAGAACCATCACAGTTTCTTAGTTGAGCTTAGAATTAATACAAAATTATATTAAATTTCACCTTACCTGAATGAATATATATATATATAAAATATATATATATATATATATATATACACACACACTCTTTACATCATTCGGACTGTTGTTCTCATCTATATTGCCATATTCATGATTTCAGCCATTGTACACTCTTGGAATTTCAAATCAAACCCTTTATTTAGTCCATGGGAGTAGATTGTTCTAATTCCACATGCCATGCCTTTTCTGGATATCTCAATTTTAGTTAATTCCCTTTAGTAACTCAGTCCTTCAAGTTTTTTTTGTTAGGTAGGTGATCATGGCTCTCCACAACTTCCTATCCTTTGTAGCTCTGAGCAATGTTTGTTTCTTTACTATCGCTCCCAGTCCCCCTTCTGCCATTAGTTTATACAAGCTAGTTAGGTAGGTGATCATGGCTATCCACAACTTCCTATCCTTTGTAGCTCTGAGCAATGTTTGTTTCTTTACTATTCCTCCCAGTCCCCCTTCTGCCATTAGTTTATACAAGCTTGTTAGGTAGGTGATCATGGCTCTCCACAACTTCCTATCCTTTGTAGCTCTGAGCAATGTTTGTTTCTTTACTATCGCTCCCAGTCCCCCTTCTGCCATTAGTTTATACAAGCTAGTTAGGTAGGTGATCATGGCTCTCCACAACTTCCTATCCTTTGTAGCTCTGAGCAATGTTTGTTTCTTTACTATTCCTCCCAGTCCCCCTTCTGCCATTAGTTTATACAAGCTTGTTAGGTAGGTGATCATGGCTCTCCACAACTTCCTATCCTTTGTAGCTCTGAGCAATGTTTGTTTCTTTACTATTCCTCCCAGTCCCCCTTCTGCCATTAGTTTATACAAGCTTGTTAGGTAGGTGATCATGGCTCTCCACAACTTCCTATCCTTTGTAGCTCTGAGCAATGTTTGTTTCTTTACTATTCCTCCCAGTCCCCCTTCTGCCATTAGTTTATACAAGCTTGTTAGGTAGGTGATCATGGCTCTCCACAACTTCCTATCCTTTGTAGCTCTGAGCAATGTTTGTTTCTTTACTATTCCTCCCAGTCCCTCTTCTGCCATGAGTTTATACAAGCTTGTTAGGTAGGTGATCATGGCTCTCCACAACTTCCTATCCTTTGTAGCTCTGAGCAATGTTTGTTTCTTTACTATCCCTCCCAGTCCCCCTTCTGCCATTAGTTTATACAAGCTTGTTAGGTAGGTGATCATGGCTCTCCACAACTTCCTATCCTTTATAGCTCTGAGCAATGTTTGTTTTTTACTATCCCTCCCAGTCCCCTTCTGCCATGAGTTTATACAAGCTTGTTAGGGTAGGTGATCATGGCTCTCCACAACTTCCTATCCTTTGTAGCTCTGAGCAATGTTTGTTTTTTTACTATCCTCCCAGTCCCCCTTCTGCCATTAGTTTATACAAGCTTGTTAGGTAGGTGATCATGGCTCTCCACAACTTCCTATCCTTTGTAGCTCTGAGCAATGTTTGTTTTCTTTACTATTCCTCCCAGTCCCCTTCTGCCATTAGTTTATACAAGCTTGTTAGGTAGGTGATCATGGCTCTCCACAACTTCCTATCCTTTGTAGCTCTGAGCAATGTTTGTTTCTTTACTATTCCTCCCAGTCCCTCTTCTGCCATGAGTTTATACAAGCTTGTTAGGTAGGTGATCATGGCTCTCCACAACTTCCTATCCTTTGTAGCTCTGAGCAATGTTTGTTTCTTTACTATTCCTCCCAGTCCCTCTTCTGCCATGAGTTTATACAAGCTTGTTAGGTAGGGGTGATCATGGCTCTCCACAACTTCCTATCCTTTGTAGCTCTGAGCAATGTTTGTTTCTTTACTATCCCTCCCAGTCCCCTTCTGCCATTAGTTTATACAAGCTTGTTAGGTAGGTGATCATGGCTCTCCACAACTTCCTATCCTTTGTAGCTCTGAGCAATGTTTGTTTCTTTACTATCCTCCCAGTCCCCTTCTGCCATGAGTTTATACAAGCTTGTTAGGTAGGTGATCATGGCTCTCCACAACTTCCTATCCTTTATAGCTCTGAGCAATGTTTTTTTTTTACTATCACTCCCAGTCCCCCTTCTGCCATTAGTTTATACAAGCTTGTTAGGTAGGTGATCATGGCTTCCTATCCACAACTTCCTATCCTTTGTAGCTCTGAGCAATGTTTGTTTCTTTTACTATCGCTTTACTCCCACCCCGTCCCTTTTTCTGCCATTAGTTTATACAAGCTTGTTAGGTAGGTGATCATGGCTCTCCACAACTTCCTATCCTTTGTAGCTCTGAGCAATGTTTGTTTCTTTACTATCCCTCCCAGTCCCCCTTCTGCCATTAGTTTATACAAGCTTGTTAGGTAGGTGATCATGGCTCTCCACAACTTCCTATCCTTTGTAGCTCTGAGCAATGTTTGTCTCTTTACTATCCCTCCCAGTCCCCTTTCTCCCATTAGTTTATACAAGCTTGTTAGGTAGGTGATCATGGCTCTCCACAACTTCCTATCCTTTGTAGCTCTGAGCAATGTTTGTCTCTTTACTATTGCTCCCAGTCCCTCTTCTGCCATGAGTTTATACAAGCTTGTTAGGTAGGTGATCATGGCTCTACACAACTTCCGATCCTTTATAGCTCTGAGCAATGTTTGTCTCCTTACTATCCTTCCCAGTCCCTCTTCTGACATCAGTTTATACAAGCTTGTTAGGTAGGTGATCATGGCTCTCCACAACTTCCTATCCTTTGTAGCTCTGAGCAATGTTTGTCTCTTTACTACTCTTCAGTCTCCCTTCTGCCCTCCCTTTTTACAAAAGCTTGTTAGGTTAGTCACTGTTTCCATATGCCACTCTTGCCTTCTGTTTGTCCTCTGAGTGTTAAATTCTCTATACCCTCTTTCCTTACTATATATCCTAGTCTCTTTTTGATTCTATGTATGTCCTTTTTATTCCCATTTCCTTAAAACAGCATTGTTGCACACCTTTAATTCTCAGCATCCTTCTGTAAAAGCACATCTATGTGGCTACTCATCTTCTCTTCATCAGCATTTACTGCCGTAGAAGAGTTGAATTTCAAATTGATAGCCATGTCATAAATTTTAAGTTTTAATATGGATCCTTTATTTTGACTTGATAAAAATGATGAATTACTTCAGAGTTTGCAAAAGGTAAAATGATATTTGTTCTTTGTTTATGTTCCTTCAGGACATGGCCAATTGTAAGTCTTATCAACTTTCCATGCTATAAATGGAGCAAGCAGTAACTGAAGAAAAATAAGATCTAGACAAGACATCTCCAGACATGGAAATAGAACTAGAACAATCTATAATCATAGATTAAATAAAGAGTTCAGAAATTCCTGAAGGTTACCCTTAGTGAATATACACCTGATGAAAGTCAAAGGGTACAATGGTCGAAATGTTATGTTAACAAGAAAGATGAGGACAATAGCCTGCATGAAAATAATGAATCTTTTATAGTTTCCTTGCTATTCCTTCCAGTCCCTCTTCTGCCATCAGTTTATACAAGCTTGTTAGGTAGGTGATCATGGCTCTCCACAACTTCCTATCCTTTGTAGTTCTAAGCAATATTTGTCTCCTTACTATTCCTCCCATTCCCTCTTCTGCCATCAGTTTATACAAGCTTGTTGGGTAGATGATCATGGCTCTCCACAACTTCCTATCCTTTGTAGTTCTAAGCAATGTTTGTCTCCTTACTATTCCTTACATTCCCTCTTCTGCCATCCATCTCCATAAACTTGTTAGGTAGGCTAGTCACTGTTTCCCTATGCCACTCTCGCCTTCATTATGTTAAATTCTGCAAGTCTTTTTTCACATTATATTCAAAAAATTTTAGTAAAAGTGTCTTTTTATTTCAGTTGTCCTTAAAACTTCCTTATTGCTCACTTGTTTCATTCATGTAATTCCCAGCATCCTTTGATAGAATCTGTTGCCTCACATCTGTTTTTCATCTTTGAGGAAATTATCCAGCATTCATTGCCATATAAGAGGATTAATATTAGATAACAGTTCAGCACTCTTTTCTTTGCACAAAATGTTCTTGTTTATTAATACTTTGTTTGGCTTTTGGAAGGCATCTTTTGCTATTCAAATGTACTCTCAGATTTCAGGGTCATTCTGTTAAAACACACCCTAGATAGTATAAATATAATATTCACCTTGAACATAAATATTCTATATGCTTATCTCAAAAACATGGCATACTAGCAAGATCAGCATATTTGGTTTTGTCTCATAAATCATTATGTATCTGTGTAACTGATGAAGGTTTTATTTTTAATTCAGTGTAATTTCTGTAACACATGGTCTTTCCAATCATGCACATATGAATAATCAAAAATGCTGACAGGCCAGTACAATTCTGAGTATGAATTTTGAATCAACATACTCAATTTAGTTTAAAACACATTCTTTGCTGCCCAGTGCAGTGTGTACTTGGACTCTGTGGAAATTTGAACTGAACTTTTTATTTCACCAAATTCACAAATCAACACTTCTATTGTCCCAGCCTAGAGAATTAAATAGTAATTTTAAATTCAATCCCTGGGCCAGGGAATGTGGACCTGGATTTAATAAATAAAATAAATAAATAAAATGAGAAATCCTTAGATATGGGCAGAAAAATGAGAACAATTATCTAAAAATATTTAATAATCTTCAAAGATATCATTTGCAAGAAATTGATTGGAATTTTAACGGAATGAATAGATTTTTTAAATATTCCTAAGAAGCATTTTTTTTTTATATTCACAAAAGGTTATCAAAAATATTCAATATCTTTTCAAATATCAGATAAACAATGTAAATATTGTCTGTAATTGTGACATTTTCATATATGTAGTATTGTATCCAAAGCAATTTTCTGAAGTGGAAATAATTTCTATAAGAAAACAAAAAAAAAAATCAAATGGCAACAAATAATGAGAATCCCTAACTTTCCAAATTTTCACTCAAATGATCCAAGTTTCCACTCAAATGATCCAGGCATAAATATCAACAATAAAAGTATTAATCATTCTAAAATTTTCTAAATCTGCTTTTGTTTTTATTAGAAATATTTACAAGAACTTGTTTAATATTTTATTATGCAATTTGGAGGTTAATGAGCCTAGCATAGAAATGAACACAATATGGGAGCCATCAATAAAGAAAGAAACAACAACAAAATTTTCAACTGCAGAAAAGAGAAGCCTCAATCAAGCATTACAAGCAGCAACACTTATCATCAGGCAGGTTAGGTTTAAGGCTCCAAGACAATTGCCTTGTTGATTAAAACATTCCTTTGTGAATTTGGTGACATAGTAATTGTAGGTTCAATCACTGATCTGGGTAGTGCAGACTTTGACTCAGAGTAAGCAATAACTGATCATTACTAGACAAGATAACCTTAGACATGGACAGCAAAGTGAGAACAATCTCACCCTGTAGATTAAATAAACAGTTCAGTTTGTAGTTTTCCTCAAGGTTACCTGGATTGAAAATCACCTGATTAAAACCAAAAACTGAAACATTGTGATAATAAAAACGAAAATGAAGAAAGTAGACCAAATATAAATAAATATGAGTGCATGTGTAGCCATCTGCATTACAAATGCATTCAACTTGTATAATCCATTAATGTATATAAAGATTTAAGTAAGATTGTTGATAATGAAAAGTATTCCTATCTCTTCCAAAATATTTAAAATACATATCAATGCACTTGCGTATGGCTCTACAATATATTTGCATTTACTAAATCTGAAATGTCAAGTTATGTAAAGCAAGTTTCTTTATGTGGAGAGGATTGAGAAATAAGAAAGTTCTAATAAATCTTTGATAGATTTTTCAGAACAAAAATGCATCAGGAGATACAGATATGTAGTCTATATTTGAATATTTGTCAATAATATATATACTTTCAAGTCGTAATGAAAAACAACTGTCTGACTATAGATGTTCAGGAACTCAGTGCCTCTGCACGTGTGTGTACATGTGGATACATGTATCAACATATTAAAAAACCTATACATATGTATATATATTTAATCAGTTCCCCCAACAAGTAAAGGTAATAATGCCACTAAGACGCATGGGGCTACTGGAAGTGACAGAGAAAGAAAAGGCTTTAGAAGGAACTGAAAATTTAATAATAGTATAAATTTCAGAGTTTAGGCAGAGATCTGGGAAGTAAAGAGTTGAGGGTAAAATTTAGAAGGAACGAGAAACCCAATCCTAAACAAGAAACAAGGGATAAACCTCTACTCCTGTTCAAAACACCAAGAAGGATAAAAGCATCTATTATAACTGGTCAAGTATGTATGTATGCATACATTTAAATGTCTGATGAGAGCCAGTGATAAAACAATTAATTTTTTTATTTCCTCAAAAAATGTTCTTAATATCTAAAAATTTATTTATCGTTATACCCATATATATTTGTTAATCATATATATATATATATACATGCTCAACATTTTTCAGATTTATAAATAATTTTGAAAACCATGTTACCTTTTCCCCAAAATTTAAAATAATACAGCATTTTGAGATACTCAATTTATAAATACATTTCAGTTTGGGGTTGTAATGTGACAAAATAAAGAAAAGTTCAAGAGGGCTAAATATTTATGCATTACACTATGGTCATGTATAGGTTTATATATAAACATAGGCATGTTTGTTTACACCATTTGGACTCTATTAGAAAAAAATGACTTGTCACTTTTCCTGCACCTGAATTTTAAATTACAGGCAAACACACACACACACACACACACACACACACAAATAAAGAGAAAGAACATACAGATTAAGAATCTACCATTCTATAGCATTTACTATTTTTAATAGTACAATATAGAGCAAAATATATTTTAATAATATAGTCATGTAAAATATTTTTCAAATAAAATTGTTATTAAGATATATATATATATATATTATAAATTAACTGATTTAAAATGTTTTTTCGCTACACAATAATAACCATGTTTCAAAAATGGAAGCTAAAAGCTTTGAATTTAATTTTGTAATTAAATTAAAAACATTAGTTCCATTTCATCCTCAAGCAAATTTTGTTACTGTTCTTTCTTTTTATTTATATATATATATATATATATATATATATATATATATATATTTTTTTTTATTTTTTTATATATATATATATATATATATATATATATATATATATATATATATATATATATACATACATATACACGTTTTTATTTCTATATTTAGTACCAGATTTTTAAACTTTTGTATCGATACCCTGCCATGCAAAATATTTCCAGCATAGATGAACTCAATGAAGCAAAGGTTAACTTAGAGATCCCACGTTACTATTTTTAAATCTGCAATCCAAGAGATGTGATGGTTAGATAAGATCAATATTTCTTAAGAACTTAGAATAAAAACATAGAATCTGGAAACACAGTGCAAATCCAGAGTCTTATAAATGACAGTAGATCATAACATGATATTCAAATGAGAATGTATATAAGTTTTTCTAGATTTCTTCATGAGAATAATTCTGTATAAATAAAGGATTTTCTTTGGTAATTTTATCTGATACACTTACTAGGACCTGTAGATCATTGTACATGGTCAATTCCCTAGAGTTGAGAGATATAAATAAATATACAATATGAAGGATCTGTTATTTTAGTCAAACATTTTTATAAAACATTCACCTTGACTTTTTCAATAAGCCCCCTTTCAAATGATTTTATTGGAAGACCAAAATTTTTCATTTGGTTTATCAACTTGAAATTAATTTTATTTTATTTTCAATATTACATTCAAGAACAAGATATTTACTGATTAGTTCTACTGTCATCTGCCATCTTTCTCGTAAGTTTATAATTCTATCTCCCCAAATAACTTTATCTTTCTTGGTAAAGAACTATACAGCTGACTTTTGCCATCTTCCAGGAAATTAAAATCATTTTCTTAAGAGACCGGAATGAATGGTAGTCCAAAGAGGCACTTTCTGTTGAATATGATAAATGTGTAAAAACTCCCCAGCTCAAAAGAGTTTGCCTTGGTCACCAAAGATCTGGGGAGGTGGTGTTATCTGAATTAAACATGACATTCTTTGTTCTAACTAAATTCAGTCTTTTTTTTTTTATTGATTGTTTCCTTCAGTTGGTATAACTATATACAGAATTTGCTTGAATCAAGCATTTATGTTTCTGCAAGAAGCTCAAATGAGGATTCTTTTCCAATGCCATCAAAATATGCTACCTCACTATTTTGATTGATGATTTTACTAGTGTTTAGTGGTGCTATATTTCACTTGCCACATGATTTCTTGCATTCCATGTTGTTGTAATGCATCCACTTTTCATTGCTTGCAACAGTTTGTTTAAAATAAAAAAACATTTAAACTTTTTTGGTTTTGTTTAATTTCTATCACAGCTTCACATCAAAGTGACTAACATTACCAAGTTGGTACAAATCATTTTCATTATTTGATTTTTTTTTATATTTTGTGTAATATTGTTGATCTTTCCATATTATATAAGCATAGTTTAGCACAAAGCCATAATTTATGGTGAGGATCAGATATATGATTAATGGCTTGCAAGATGAGCATTTTAAAAAAAACATATTACAATTCTGAAGGCGTTGTTGGTACTTATAGGATTAGGGATTCTATTGGATCACTGGACATTTGACACATATTTCCATATTCAACTTGGTAAATACATCAACAAGATTAACAACTACTTTCTTTAACTATTGAATATTTTTTACCAAACACTGAAACTATAAGTCACTAGCAAGCCAACCTTGACTATAATCATATTTATCATCTAATCTGAGTTCACTTTGAAAAATATTTGTTTGTTTTTAAACCAAATCTTTATGCAGCTTAATACTTACCCTTACACAGAGCTTAAGCAAGTTTATCAACCCTTTGTCTTATTGTGAACTTCTACAGTCATTGTTTTTTTTTTTTATTTATACATGATTCTTTTTATTTACAGTCACTAAAGAAAGAGAAACTGAAATAATGTTTCTTGTTTTCATATGAATCATCAGTGTACCATTTCCTTAGACTTTTTATAGACCTACTACTGGTAAATTTCTCTAAGAAGTTCAACCATATTCAATGAGATTACCTGGATGAGATGTTAGTGACAAGCAACCAATCTCATTCACCAAAGGATAACATCTTAAAATGATTCTGTTAGTCAAGAGAGGTAAATTAAAAATGAAAATTAGTGATAAGAAGGTGGTATATAAGTGCAGCTGTGAAAGGGTTAATGCAAGTCCAACTCAGAAAATCAGCAAACAGAGAAAAGGAGGAGATTTCTTTTGATGTTCAATTGTGCTCTCTGGTCCTTACCAGGTGTTTGCCAATGTGGATAACCTTCAGGGGATTCTAAACTGGACCCTTTATTTAATTTACAGGATAGAGTGTTCCTGTTCCACAGCCACTCAAATAAGGGCCTCAGGGATAAAAGTGTTGTTTCATGAATTTAGTAACATAGTAATTGTGAGTTCAATCAATGGGCCAGGTAGTGCAGACTTAGACTCGCTTGTAACATAGCAAACAATAACTGGGCAGTAATAAATAAGTACAAGGCAATATATCCCTGGATATGATCAGCAGAACAAGAACAGTCTAACCCTGTGTATTAAATAAAGGGTTCAGTTTGAAATTCCCTGAAGGTTACTCAAAGATACAGGAACCTGATCAAGTCTAGAGGAGACTATGGCAGAAATGTGGTAATAACAACAACAATGATGAAGACAATAGTTTTAGTGTCAATAATGTAAACAAAATAGGGAAAAATAAATAAGTGTGATTTTTCTTTGTTATTCAGTTTGCAAGCTGCCATTATGCTTAGGTTAATATTATAATGAGGTTAGAGGTGGCCAGATTAATTTCTAGTCAACCTATAGTTATCAAAACAAACTTAGCCTGATATAAAATGATAAAAGTAGCACTCAGTGACCCAAAATCCTTTCTTGGTCTGAGAAAGAAATGAAAATAACAGATAATCTGTTTTTTCTCTTATACAGAAGGAAATCTTTTAGATAAATGATCAATGTCATGACTTCTAAAGCAAACTTCAAGATATGTGTTTGCATATGTGTTAGTAATTCTAAAATTATTTGAAAGTGCTCATCTTGGATTTTAAAAGGTTTTGCACAATGGATGTTCAGCTGTCAACAGAAGCTTATTGATATCTTTTTTGATTTAAGGTTACATTTTTGGTAAAAGTTGATATCATAATCTGGAAAGAGATGGGTAGCCAATACAGACAAGTATAGTTACATATACATTTATCCCATATATATATATATATATATATATATATATATATATATATATATATATATATATATATATATATATATATATATATATATATATATATATATATATATATATATATATATATATATATATATATATATATATATATATATATATATATATATATATATATATATATATATATATATATATATATATATATATATATATATATATATATATATATATATATATATATATATATATATATATATATATATATATATATATATATACACACACACATATATATATATATATATATATATATACACACACACACACACATATATATATATATATATATATACACACACACACACACACATATAGATATACACACACACACACACACAAATGAGAGTAAAAATCCAAAGTTCAAAGCATTTACTTTTTAAAAAAGTGCTCAATGCAAAGTAGAGCAAAATATTATATTTTTATTATAGGAGATTATAATACAAACATTTTTTAAAATGCTACACAAAAGCTTTCATGTTTTTATACTATGATTGTACTTCTTCATGCAATGGTAGGTAATTGGTTTTTATAACCAGTTACCTACCATTGCCTGAGGAAGTACAATAGTATAGTAGTGAAACATGTAGCAATTTAAAAATGTTTTTATTATAATTTCTTATAAGAAAAATATAATAATAATATATATTGTGTGTGTATGTGTAATATTGTTTTGCTTTCCCTTATAACATTTACTTATAATTCTGATATTGAGCACTTTATCCCATAAATATAGCACACCTTTAAACTATATTTCTTCATATATATATATATATATATATGTGTGTGTGTGTGTGTGTGTCTGTAAAAATTTGGATATCAGCTATGAGGAAAATCTTTTATGATATTTTGTTTAGGAGAGATAGCAAAAAGACGAAAATTATGATGAGCTAAAAATGACAAAAAATTGTGAAGAACCATGATAACCAACACAGAAGAAGAAAAGCAACAGCTAAAAAACATTTTTTTTCAAGTTTTAATAGTTTTTTTTTTTTTTCTTTTAAAGTACATTCACCCTGTACAAGGGAGAACCTAGGGTACACTCAAGGTAGAGGGTTACATTAGAGGGTTACATTAAGATACATATAGGAGGGGGAAGATAAGAGTTAACCTTAGACTTGAACAGGTTAAGATTGTAGGATTGAAACATTCTCTTGGGAATCTGTCTCATAGAGCAGTGGTTCACGGGAAGTTGCTGTTTGAGTGGAATTTACTTTTCCCTCATGAAATACAGAGGGAATGTGGGTGGGGGGTTGCTACAATGTAAGTGGCATGGTGGGTCCTAGCCGTGAAGGTTATAACTGGTGGAACTGAGTGGGAGGGTGGAGGGTGGAAAATAATTTGACCTACACCAACAGTCAGAGACACTTTTTTTAACGCTATTGAGACTAGAAAGTGACGACTGGGCAACTCCCTTCCAAATATAACAACCGTATTCCATTTTAGACCCGAGCTAGCCCTTGTAAATGTAGAGGATAGCATGAAGAGTGATACATGAAGCCGACTATTTTTTCTGTATTTTAGAGATGGATCATATATACAAGTTCAACTTTAGGTCAGATGTGAGTTTATGGTTTAATAGTCTCTCAGGGCATTGAGCCTGTCCGAGATTACATCCGTTCGTCATAACAGGCGATAGTCTGGAATCTGATGGGCGACGATGGAATCTAATTAGTTTTTGTTTTCGTGGCATTGAATATAACCAGCCAGTTTTCCCCTGCCCTACTGAGAAGTTAGTTTTATATCAGATGAAAGATCAGCTGCTAATCTCTGATCATCAAGAGTTTTAGAGGTGCACTCGTATTCCTAGGCAGATGAGTTATGTAAATCAAAAAGAGGGTTGGTCTGAGTAGTGACTCTTAGGGGACACCTACATTGGCAGGGCTCTGGATGACTGGCTGTTAATAACTACCTTCAGAGACCTACCAGTTCACAAGCTACATAAACATTCCTTTATGTTACATTCCTGTATGTGACTACTTTTTATTACAGGTCTTTACAATTATATAGGTATACAGGTTTGTACATATGAATGTTTAATATATATAGATATATATACATGTGATGGATAAATTACCATCTAAATTACGCGAAGAAGAAGATAACATTGACATCTCATTTTAACAGATATATTTACCAAAATTACGCAAAAATATCTTGAAATAGTAAAGAGTAAATTTATTCAATAAAATCACAATTGGCTTCAACCATGGCCTCCAGACAACTTCAGAATCTCCTGCAACTCTTCTGTACAGTCTCCTTCTTTAAGTTGATAAATGCTGCTATAATCCTTCAAGGAGTTTTGTTGGTCTCTCACTTAACTGTGCCCAATGCCTAATAATCAAGTGGGTTGCAGTCTGGGAAGTTAGGTGACCAGATGTAATGGGTAATGTGGTTAAAAAAACTGTCTGACAGTCATGACTGGGTTCTCCTGCTTGTGTGGCATGGTGCAAAGTCCTGTTGCCAGACATAGGGTCTTCCAGTAGCCACCCTCTTGAACCAGGGAAGCACTACCTCCTCAAATGCCTTGAGGAGGTAGTGCTTCCCTGGGTCAAGAGGGTGGATGCTGGAAGACTCTCTGTGCTGAGTCTGAGGCCCTAACCAACAAATTCAGGAGTTCTTTTCTTATCAGAATGATCAGAGTGAGTTTTCCAAGTAGCTGTATCTTCATAATCACCATTAGACTCATCCAACTCTTTCTGCATCCTCTGCACTGTCCTCAGATTGACACTCAAACAATGAGAAATGTTTGTAGTGGAGCTTCTGGTATGAATGCCAAGCAGTACAGTATGCTCTTTCCAAATTTATGGCAGAGTGAATTGCATTATGATGCTCTTTTTCTCACAGACAATGCCCAACTGACCCTATTATACTGTGCATTTGACAAAATCAAAACCAAACAACACACATGTGACAAATTAAAAATATAAAATGGCGACAAGGTATATAGGTATATTTGTTATTTTTATTAATGCTACTACTATTTTAGTAATATTATTATCATTCTATACTCCTACATAATATCACATTGTATTTGCTTATTAGTATTATTTTTATTTAGTTATTATTTTTATTTTATGAACACTTAGCTATTTCTGTGTGTATCTTCAGGAATATCTACATATTTATATCCATTCCATCTTTTCTTTCTTTCTTCAATATTTTCATTATTTTATTTTTATTCTGATTGTAACAATTTGCATTAATGACACCCTTGTTCATTTCTGATGTTGAAAATTTAGAACAAAAATTCGGTATAAAGTACTGACAAGACTCAACCTTAAATTTTATGCTTTTTTTTTCATAAATTTTATTATGCTCTTACATGTCAACAAAATAAAAAAAATATACAAAAAATATTTTTGTCATCTAACTTTATATACATATATATAGATAGATAGATATATTTTGTTATATTTGGAAATGTTTGCATATAGAGATATTTATATCTATAGATATGAGTTTATGTAAATGATGTATCATTTGTACATATGACTGTATTCTTATGTGTATTTATTTATACATCCTTAATCCACATATATAGAAATACATATGTGTGTACAATATATAAAAGATGAACAGATGCATACATTCTGTTTTTCTCTCATTTAAAGCAAACATGTTTGTGTCTTTATTAATACATTATTGATTTAAATGGATGAGGAGGCTATGTCTTGTGTTTCTCCAAAATGGCCTCCAGTTGAAATGCACCAGATTTCAAATCTCCCAGAAATAAAACAATGTGGCACACATTTTAACAATGTTGCTTAAATGAATTCTTGCATTTGTAAAACTTCTCAGAATAAGTCCTGCTTGCATTCTCATTGGAAGGAAAAGAGAAAAAGCTTGAATGTCTTATCGTATTCAGTTTCTTGTCTTAAGATATGGAATTCTTCAGAATAAAACACAGTTTGTGAGAAGGGGATTTTCTATTTGTTTTTTTTTTTTTAATTTTTGGTGTTGGGAATTTTTTCATTTTTTTTTTTTCGTTTGACATATTCTTTTTATTTATTTTATTTTTTTGCTTCTATTGATAATTTTTATATAATTTCTTCAACTTCACTTTTTTTTTATAAAAATCATAAAAACTTTTTATATTAGACTAAAAGAAAAATTTTTATGCAGGTTACAAATCAGCAGCATCTTTTATTATTATACTTGTCAGATTTTAATTTTATTTTTTGTGTACCTGTTAGTAGCAGAGTATTGGACTGCAATTCCCCAGATTTTGAACTTTTAATCCTATTTTAATCACAGATGTTGTCACAAAGAAAACCTGTTTCAAAAGCTTCTTCAGAAGTATTTAATCCAGTAATTTAAGTTCTGTCTCAACTGCAAGAATTTTATCACTTTCAGCTGCACGTATGCAATCAACTTTTCAAACAATTGATTGAAAGGGTTTCACAATAGATAACTGGATCCACCTCGGCAAATACTTGCAAAATATATTGACTAATAATATATAAATAATTCCATCCAAAGACAGTCATTTATAATTATTTTGCTCCCCAAATGATACAAAATAAAAATATGTGCTACTGAGTATTTGTCAAGGTTGACTATAGAAAAAACAGCTTTTTGTCACTAGTGATTGGGCAGATGTAGACATATGAGGAAATGTGGAAAAACTAGCCAGTATTTTAAAGATCAACATCAGAATACTGATCTGGGAAAGTAAGTTATGACAAGAATGCTATCAATACCCTCTTGTAGAAGAGTGGCTAACATAAGTGTTTTTGTTTTGTTTTTTTTTTTCAAGATATATAGTGAGGGAACAGAATGCAGGAAGAAGTGGACTCATGTCTTTTTTAAAGGGTATTTGTACACAGTAAACATAAGTATCCATATGTGAAAACTGAACTCAGTTTGCAGATTTTTCTGTCATGACACCCTGCACATTTATATAAAATCATACCACAGTGTACTGTTCTGCAAAACTTACACATACATGAACATATACACATGAGGGTAGGGCTGCTAAAAATTCTTAGCCTAGGATCTTTGTTCAAATTTTGGTAGTCGGTTGGGCTGAGAACCTTTCAGCACCCTCTTGTGTGTGTGTGTGTGTGTGTGAGAGAGAGAGAGAGACACACACACACACACATAATTAAACCTTCATATATATATATATATATATATATATATATAAAACATAGACCTTTCCTTTTCTGTAAAATTCACTCTATATACCTTATAATAACATATATTACATATACCTATATAAAAAATGAACAAGTACTTTTGTAAAGTAAGATGTTTCAATAATTTTCCAATTTTAAAGAATGATCTGAATTTTATTGCAATTTTAAAATCTTTGATAACTTTGCTTTTGCTTTAACTTTATTTTTAAAATATATTTTTATCATGTGATTTTTAAAATAAAATTTCTAGATAATTTTTTTTAGTAGGAATTAGAGATTTTACAAGCTTATAAGTTTCTTCCAGTATCAAGGCATAATCCAGCCATTTTAACCAAATCAATCAATAAATGTTATACATCTTTAGAAGCTGAGCTAAATTACCAATCAGACTTTGTCCTTTATTGACTTCAGTCAAGATTTTATCTTCATTACTTCCCTTGAAAGCAACTTCTTCTTCTTCAATAAGAAGCGAAAAGAAAAGAAAAGAACATCTTATTTACATTTTATTACCTATAAAGTCTTGAATGAAGTCCGTTACTTCCACAGCACAAAGCAAGTCTGCTTTACCCTCCTCCATTCTTTTCAAATTGTGAATGAACTGGTTTTGATTATGATGTGTTCCTTCATGACAAAAGACACTTATTTATCTTTTATTTTGGAAATTTCTTTTTCCTTTGTATCTTTCTGTTTCTTTAATAACCATCGCTATTATTTTCTGTATATTCTGGGTTTAATTCTGAAAGCAAATTCAGTTTCTTATAATCAGCCACACAAGAGTATCCTCAAAATGTTTCAGATTATAAAACAAATGTTTTTAATGCCTAATAATTCTTTATTTATCTTTCAATGAAAGATGAATCATTTTATTCTGTAGTTCAATCTATTCTTGGATAATAAAAAATTGGTTCTCTGGAAAAACAGACTTCATCCAATTAGTGGTAATTACTAAAAGATGAGTGAAACATTTAAGTTGTACTTAACATTAAAGAATTTTTTTTTAAATAAATGTTCACCCAAAACAAGGCCCAAGAGCTACTCAAAGTAGAGGGCCACTTACTGAAGTTGTTGTATGGATGTAAATGTAAGGATATGAAGATGTGCAAGATAATTGTTGACCCTAGACTTGAAGAGGTTAAGATTGTAGTGATCAGGATAGCATCCTCCCAGGAAAAACTGTCTGAGTAAAAGTTCTTTCTTACTAATGGAATACAAAGGGAATGAGGATGATTCAACCCTGTGGACATGGTATGATAGCTATAAAGGTCTAAACTGGTAGAACTATGTAATGTAACCCTCTGAATATTTCCAATAGAAATAGTGATAGAGTTGTTTGTGATAATTTTTTCATTTATGAGAAAGAGGCTGTAGGTTTGAAAATAATTCCTTGCCACCAAAAAGCCAGAAAACGCATTTGAACTCTGTCAAGGCTGGAAAGTGAGGCTTGGGCAGAACTTGCTCAGATATGACAGCAATACTTCATTTTTGTTCTGGGCTGACATTTGTAATGATAGATTATGACAGGAGTCAGGTACTTTCTGGAGCAGCACAAGAAACTAAACTTTTTTCCCAGCCTCTTCAGCAATTGATTGTATACAACAATTGCACTAGAAAGCTTGGGTGAACGTTTTTTATTAATTATTTCACCCCAAGCAAAGCAGTAAAGCCACTAATATGCAAGGAGTTACTGAGTGTGAGAGAATATGAGAGAAAAAAAAAACAAATATTATTAAGGAGAGAGAGAACAATAAAAGGACATGAATTACAAAAACACAGTAATGATTGACATTGTATTTAAACTTTTGAAGAACAAAATTAACTGGGAAGCAAGAGGCCAGAAGAGTTTTCCATAGGTGAGAAGTGAGAGAGCAGATGTTAGCATAGAACTTACAGTTACATCTAGACATTTCAACTGTAAAATAATGTGACCTAGCTGCCAATCTAGTATCATGCTCAAATTCAGAAGTCAAGGTGCCAAAAACAAAATCTTATCAAAAAAATTAGCATAGAAATATTTATCAAAAAGGCACACAGAAGCTACATTATGGTGGTTGGAAAGTGACTGAAGCCAAGATGCCAGGTCAGGACCAATAATATTCCAGATTCTTCTTTGGATATGATCAAGATTTTCTTAATACATAGCAGGAACACCAGATTAGATGTGGTAGCAATATTCAATGCATGAACAAATGGTAGACATATGAATGTATTCGATGGATTTTGTTGAGAAAAATTGTCTAGCATGACACAGTAAACCAACTTTCCTAGCAGCAGACCTAACAATTGATTCTTCCTGTCAGTAGAAAACATTAATCTGAGAATGCACAATGATGGAAGGTCAAAAAGATTATTAAATGAATAACTTGAGCCCCAAAAGATGTCCAACCTATGATTGCCCACATTCTGAAGGGACACAGATTCTGAAGATGATGATGATTGTGGATAGTTGGTGTATCATGAGGCAAGAAAAAGGAAAAGCAACAGAAGAAAAATAAAATTATTTATTTATAGTATATATATATATATATATATATATATATATATATATATATATATATATATGTATACTAGTAGTAGAGCCCGCGTTGTCTGGGATGTAACAGTAAGAGATAGATCAAGTATCGACCATCATAAAGACTGAAAAATAAAATTGACAAAGATTATTGTTTAAGGTTGATGGACACACATGTCTTAATTAGTTGTTTTTTTTTGTTTTGTTTTTTTTTACAAATTGGTCAAACCAAAACTCAAACAAAAACATTGTTTTCAATCATTATGAGTCTACTGATTGAATAGAATTTTATTATAAACAATTGTCTTGTAAATGGAATTTTTAAAGCATTCTGAGTGTAAAAATAAAGAAAAAAGACAATAAGAAACTCTACCTGCCAAAAAAAAGTGAAGTTTTGTGGAAATTGGTTAAAAAATGTAGGAAATCCAATCCTATATATAAACGAACACACACACACACACACACACACACACAACCTGGGTTTTATAAGTATAACTCGATATGAGTTGTCCCCCTTTCATTCTGGCGACAGAATTGTGTTTTGTTGTGTTTTCAAATTGATTTTGTGCAAAAACAATTGTTTTTCCAATTTTTGGCACTGTCAGAACCACCGCAAGGTAATTTTACGCAGTCCTGTGAAGTTTTGCTGAAATCGGTTGAAAAATGTAGGAAATCCGATCCAATATATAAATGTACAGACACACACACGCACAATCTGCATTTTATAATAAGTAAGATATCTATATATATATATATATATATATATATATATAGAGAGAGAGAGAGAGAGAGAGAAATAATTGCATAATTAAACATATAAAAAATGTATACTATTGATTAATTTAGAAAGGAAAAATATAGCTTTAATTATTAATCCACTATGAACACACAGATAGGAAAATCTCTATGGAAGTTGAAAAAAAAAAAAAAACATATCATTACATTTTGAGAATGAATAATTTTCAGTAACAGCAATTCAGAAAGTAACAGGCCATCTTTTTTTAAGATTCTGCTTTGGTAAATTCTGAGTGGCCGTCTGTTTACCTGAGAGATTAAATTTCTATTACAATTTTTAAATTAAAATGAGTTTTAGTTTAAATATTTAAAAATTAAGAAAGCATTAATTCATAAAATAAAATAGAAATATTCAAAGCTGAACTAAGTTGCCACATCAAAAATAAACTAGAATTATTCAATGAGGAAAAGATTTCTTTATAACATTTTCATTTTGCAAAGAGTTTATTTATATGTTTTTTGTAATGTCTTATCTTACAAGTCACATTTAATATCAGCTCAGTGAATTTGAAGTTCTTCGCTTATCAGAACACTACAGTTGTTAAATTTCCCACCCGTCTCCATGAATAGACAACACCAATTTCCTATACACATTCCCAATCAGTAAGTAATTATTATAGAACATGCCATACATCACAGTAGATTTAATTATTGCTCAACCATTTTTATTTTGATTGTAATGAAAAAGTCTAATTCATCCTGCAAACATTGACAAAGTTGACAGTTCTTTGGGATCAGCTCCAGTGGGTTCTGGATTAATAATTCCTTTTTATCTTGATATTATTATATGATCATAAAAAATACATTCAAATAAAACACTATATCTTTAAGTGAAAATTTCATCAGTAATCTTGCATTAGAAAAAGTGTGAGACAGAAAATGTTATTGTTTAAAAAGATTTGCATGAAGCAACACAAACATGTACTTCAAACCATCATGATGAAACCTCTAGTCACAATAAAACACTTAGCTGGTGCAACTTTGGAACAGTCTAACATTTTATTGTGGCTAAAGGTTCGATCTTGAAAGAAAATTATTTCAGTATAAGTCCCACTGGCAGATAATTTTGATTTCAAAATCATACCAGATTTTGACAGTATAAATCAAAAAAAAATTCATTGTCAAATTGATTGAAAAGGTTATGTTAGTTTACTAAAGATAGAATGTAAGCTTCCCATGCATCTGATTGGTGGGGGGTACATTTGCTGTGTATTAGCAGTTTAGTGAAGAGAAAAAGTGCAATTTCTCTAGCATAAAAGATGCATTGTGATATATGAACATTACATGGCACACCACCTGTACTCTGGGGAGTCTGTAAATGTCTACCTAGAAAGCTGCAGAAACTTTTAGTAGAATGATTGAGTGAGGCCTAATATACATCTTTGTGTTCAGCTTACTGGATTATGCCAAACAGTTCCTTTGAAAATCTTGACATGTGATGCTGGCCCATGCCAGAGTAATATTAAAGATAACCCTTCGGGAATAGGACCAACAGTAGCAATGTGGGATGGTGAATGAATGTGAATGAGTTTGCTCATAGCTTTTTTTGAGTAGCCATATGATTTGTGTTAGTTTGAGGTTCATGTTCTGAATTCGTAATGTCAGATTAAAAAAAATAATATAAATTTTTTGGTTAATTTGCAGTGTCACACCCGCACTTATTTTGCATTAAAATTTTCCAAAATACTTACGTTTATGTGTAATTGTACATGCTCCATTCAAATCTGGCTTGATAAATTTGAGAAAATCTACTGTTTTGGAGTTATCGACAGTGAAATTTGGGATTCAGTTGCGTTGTTGGTGGCAGCCATTACTCGTGTTGTTTACATACATTTGCTGCATAAAGCTAAACACGGAAGACTATAGAAAGCTAAGCTCAGAACTGAGCTTTCTTGCCTAAATTTGTCTCAGTTACTGCGCATTAGAACTATTTACATACACACGCTCAGCTTGCACAATGATACCTACACTGATAGCTATTCTGCAGCGAATGTATACAAACAACGCCAGTAATGGCTGCCCACGATGCAAATGAATCCAAAACTTTCACAAAAAAACCCAAAAAAACAATGAATCCAAATAAATAAAGTAAATAATAAACAAAGTAGCAAACCATTATGACAAAAAATATTAGTTAGACTAAATAATCAAACCAAAAAATCAGACGAAAAACATAGCTATAACTATTATATAACGAGAAAAAAAATAAAAAATAAATATATAAATACTACGTTACTTAAAAATCGGAAACAGAAAAGAGAAAATATAGAAGTAAAATAAATTGACCTAAATTCATCCAAGTAAATAAATAAACTAACCAATCCCGATAAAGTTACCGTTAGAAAAAACAAATAAAGATAATCAACACAAATAAACACAAATTAAAAACTGTTTCTGTCAAAATAATAGTTAGAATAAAACTACAACAACCAACCCCCAAACGGAACAAATAGCTTTAATTAAATTCTCAAACCAAAACAAAACTATTAAATAAGTGATATAAACAAATTTTTACTACGTTAATAAAAAAACACCGATTAAAAAATAAGTAAATAATTAAATAAAATAAGAAACAAAAAATAAAATTAAATAAAAACAAGCAAAATAATTCAACCCAAATAAATAAATAAACAACTTCCGGTAAAATAACCGCCATAATAGACTACCCACAATGCACCACTGACCCGTATATGTATAAATAGTTGAGAAAAATAACAGCACACATGGCCTGACGATTGCATATAGCATGAAACAGACAGTCGCCTCTAAGTGTTGACTTTTTATGTTCACTTTTTATTTACACACGCTATATCTCTGATATCGAACACTTTATCCCATAAATATAGCACACCTTAAGACTATATTTCTTCATTCATATATATATATATATATATATATATATATACTCACATACATACATACATACATATATATATATATATATATATATATATATATATATACACTCTCTCTCTCACACACACACACACACACACACACACACACACATATATATATATACACACACAAATATGAACTTAGATGTATATTATCTTGTTCTTCAGACAGTGTTAATAGATAATGCCTTATGGGTAATAGAATGCTTGTACGTAATCAAAATTTGATTGAGTTGTGGTCAAGTAAGTTAATATTTTCATGTTTATTTACATTATTATCAGGAAAAGAAGTGATGTTGCCTCTATGAAAATGAGAAAATAAACAAATAGATTAAAAAAAACAAATGTGGTCAGAGACGTCATTGGCATCTTCTTAGTAGAACTTGCAAACACTTGATAGACAAATGTATAGGGCATGTGTAATAAATTATAAAACTTTCCTTTATTCCTAATAATATTTATCCCATGATTTATGAAATATATTTAGTAATTATTTCTATCAATGCCAATGTGAGTTCAAATAAAAAAAATATCTATATTAATATTAACTTTCATTTCCAATGTGAGTGCAAGTAAATAAATATATGACAAAGACAAGTTATTCTTTATTAATTGAATAAAAATATTTTT
Organism: Acanthosepion pharaonis; assembly: GCA_903632075.3. NCBI lineage: Eukaryota > Metazoa > Mollusca > Cephalopoda > Sepiida > Sepiidae > Acanthosepion > Acanthosepion pharaonis. The sequence goes on from CAHIKZ030005569.1 coordinate 301,967, forward strand.
CAATTTTTTTTTTTACCAGTCTTGAAAAAGGTTCCACACAACTTTAAACAAAAGGCTAGGAAGGAAACTCTCATAAATACTGGATAGAGCTATAACAGCTATAAGACTTAGGAAAGTTATTTTCCTGAAAAATCATTTTAAATTAAAGATTTTATAAATATCAACCAAAAGTAGGACTGCTCAGTCAAGGTATGCCTTATAAGGAAACAGTTAATATTACCAGTGAATGTATTTCTGTATATAAATATTATACAAAAACAGAGTTTGTATTTTACCAAAAAAGGTTGATCAGTGAGTTTCTGGAAGATAACATTTTTAAATCAAGTTTTCTTTTTTTTGTGCTGATAGTTTCTTTTCTTGCATTTCTCATTTGTGGAACTCCTTTCTATCTTCATGCTTTCCAGCCAACTTTAATCTGCAAAAATTTAAGTGCAATGTCAATCGCTATCTACTACCCTCCTAATTACTCTTTTCTCTTTCTACTCATTACTAATGTTTCTGTTCCTAATTCATCCACACCCTGTAACCCCTTAC
>CAHIKZ030005569.1:305000-362500 GCA_903632075.3 Acanthosepion pharaonis
TTAGTACATTAGTCTCAAATAAAAAAAGTATAGTAATATTATAATAAACATCATCCAGGTGTTTATAGAGACACCTGACCTAATTTGAAGTATTACATCAAAGAATAGATTTGCATATGTACACTCCTTAAAGTGCAATAATTTGATCATCATCATTTTTATTATTACTTACTTGCTTGCTTGGTTGGTTACTGAATCCCCATATTCAACTAAACCGAAGGAAGTTTTAGTGAGCCAACTTTTTCCCAAGAACCACTACTTTGTAGAACCTCATTATAATCTTAACTTTTTGAAGTCAAAGAGCAACTATTATCTATCTTACATATTCTCATAATTTCTATTTCTTATTCTGATGTCCATATAACATCTTCATTCAGTAGCGCACTACCTTGAATGGCTCTTGGTTCTTGTATTGAGGGAATATTTAATGAAAAGAAAAAAATATCATTAGACTTTTGCCTTTACAAGATCGCATAAGAATTCAAGTTGCTTGGTTTTTCACATCACTTTTGGTACAATACTTGGTTATATGATAAGTGAAGCATCCCTGGTTTCAATAATTATTATTATTTACTGTTGATAAAAGTAAACAACCATAAAAACTAATGAAAAAACCTAATTTGGAAATAATAATATTACTAATAAAGCTTACATTACAAAATATTTATATATATATTATTTTATATCCTTAGTATTCATTGGAAAGTGCTCAATATCAGTGATATATCTATACAACTGAATATGTTAGCTCTGAGTTTGTGATCCTGGGTTTCATGGTTTTGTGATCATAGTATAAACTTTGTCTGATGATCATAAAACTGTGAAACCCAGAGTCACAAATTCATATCAATACAACTGATATATATATATATATATATATATATTGCCTGACAATTGCATCTAGCATGAAACAGACTGTCATCTCTAAGTGTTGATTTCTATGTTCACACATATATATATATATATATATATATATATATATATATATATATATATATATATATATGGTTTGATTGATGTGAGTTTGTGACCCTGGGTTTCATACTTTTGTGATACTCACATCAATCCAACCAAATATGTTAGCTCTATCTCTGACATTGTGCACTTTCTAATAAGTAACGTGCATATAATATATAAATAATAATATATATAATATATTACATACATACATATATTTATATTTATATTCACACACACACACACACACACACACACACACATATATATACAGACACTTTTTAGTGATGTTTCTTTATTAAATAAAATAATAACAATATTATGAATAAGTAAATAAACTACAAGCAAAATAGCACATTTTACAGACAAAGCTGTGTCTTTGGAGAGTTCAGAGTTTATTTAGAAAAAATGCATAGTGACAAAAACAAAACAGTGCATCAACATTAAATGTAATATATTTATTGATGTGAATTGTACTTATTGATGCGAATTGTTTTAAAACAAGCCATGAAAAATTCAATGAAAATTCTTCTTTTTTGTTTTAATCTAAAAGATTTAAAATCAAAAGTTGTCAGTAGAATACAGTTTATTTATGTTTTATGAATGGAAACCTTGAAGAGACATTTATGAAAGTAAAAGTAAATTTTGTCATCTCTGATAACTCAATCCCCAGTTTTGTTAGATAATTCCAATATTGATTTGCACTTACTTTTCATTCTCTCTGTCTCTGTCCCTCCCTCTCTCTTCTTATATATATATATATATATATATATATATATATATATATATATATATATATAAAGTCTGTTACATTTTGCCAGATTTATTTTATGTGTCTGGGTTAATTTTGCCAACTCAGTTCCAATGTCTGTTCTTGTTGTCAAGTGATTATACTTATAAAACAAAATCTTTATTTATATTACATTTAACATAGCATTCAAACTGGTCATCTCTTAATTATAGCATTCAAGTTGACAATTTCTTGATCAGAGCATTCAAGTTTGTCACTTTTTGATCATAGTATTCAAGTTGGTCACTTCTTAATAAAAGCATGGTCATTTCTGTAACCTTTTTTCAAGTTAAGAATGTGACATTTATTTATTTATTTTTTTTGGTTACAGCATTTGTCTTGTCACTTTTCCATCCTTCTTCAGATATCTCAGGTATATGATGTATAGTCAAATCTACACCTGTTCTTTTTATCACTAATTTAGTTTATGAATTCACTGAACCACTTTCACTGAATATGGCATCTATTAAATACAGTCTCTCTGAAGTTATTATGCAAATCACATACCTCAATAAAAAACTGCAATCTGAAGTTATGCAAAACCAAAAAAATTCACTTTTTCTTTCAATAACATCATAAACTTCATCAACATCTATAATAGAATAAATAAAAAACATATACAATAAATCTTTGAATCTTTTACATGTTTATATCATGACTCTTCTTCCTAATAACAGCCAATAATCTATTATCCATTGATTTTGCTAAATTGTTTTGGTTCAATTTCCAACATGGTGATTTTAATTGCTTTCTATAGGCCTGCTTTGTTGTCATAATGTTTGCTACTTTCATATAATTTCATATTCATAACTGACCATAGATTTTTGATCAAATTCAGATTGGGTTTTAATGATGGCCATTTCATTATCTTCTCTCCTGAAACCTTTTTACACTCAAAAAATTCACAGGTAACCTTAGATACATGAGAAGCATTGTCGTGTATAAATACAGACTTCGATTTGAAACTACAAAGCTGGAACTTGTACCATTCAAAGAAATTCTTGTTCATGAAATCACAATAGTTAGCACTGTTCAATTTAACTACTTCATCAGCTTTGAAGGTCCAATAATGGTTTGGCTGACAATTCCAGCCTATATGATAACATTGCCACCTCCTTGCTGACTTTGTTTAGCCACAGACACATCTGTATCAGATAAAATCTATCCTTTGGCCAATCCATCAGGTCCATCAAGTGTCCCTCAACATTTGTCTGTGAAAATTTTTCTTGGTTCAATTTTGACACTTTAAAATGTTTGCCTTACTGAGGAGTTTGCCTAGGAGATTTGTTGACAGATCCCAATTTGCAAAGTATTCTACACCTTTGTCCTTGACACTCTTGATTCAAGCCTGTTCAAAGATTAGGGCACTGGTCACTTTAGTTTATGTTCCCCTTTAGTTCTTAAAGCCTTTTCCTATGCTTCTAGTTCTCAACATAATTATATTTTCAGCAGCCATCTTTATCTGTGAAGCTAATTTGATATCACCAATGTGGATATTCGTTCACTCAATAAATTTGTTATTTTCCATTTTTCATATTTCAACATATATTATGGAAAAAAAAGATGATTTTATTAGATTTCAGAGGCCTTAAATTAATAATAGTTTAATCTTCATAACAACTTCAGACTAAAGTTTTTATAATAAATACAATAAATTTAATAAAACATATTGAAACTATCTAGAAATTTAACTCGTGCTTTGTTTTGATGTTTAAATTAATTGTTTAAAATTTGACAAAAGCTTTTCAAAGCAAATTCAAGTTATTGAGGTTTATTCAATTTGCATAATAACTGAACTTTTGTGACCATTCAATAGATTTACCTGAAAATTGCAAGTGAGTTGACCAGTGAAATTGTTTTCATAAAAGTAACAAAGATGTGAATGCTATGTGAAAACAGAAAAACAAGTGATTGAATATTTCCTACCTTACTTCCAGAAATGAAATGTCAGAAACTTTGTAGGATTTAGCGTTTTAAGCAGATTTGCTTTCACAGTTGTAATATTAAGGTTAATCTATTTTAAGATATTTTTTTATACAATAAGCAATTTCTGTTTGTATAGAATACATTTCTATACTGAGTTGACTTAATCTATTTTTTTTGCCTTAGGGGTATCTGTGTTATGTCTTCTGCCTTTCAAACTTTGACTTTCTTAACTAACAAAAGTCAAAACATCAAGTTTGATTATTGATAAATATAATATCAGATTCAAGCTTCTTTTTAAGTTAATTCTGTTTTCAAAGTTCAGATTTTATCTATTTCTTCTGATCATCTCAACCAAGTTTGCCAAAAGGCTATATCTGTGGTACAGTGAAGAACAACCTCATTTAAAACTGCGAGTCAAGCTATTTTATATTCTTCAAGAGAACATTTAAAAAAAAGAAAAGGCTTGAAGATATTTACGAGTTAGATATTTTAAAGAATTTTTTTATTCTTTTTTTTTTTTAATTTTTTTTATGTAGGCTTTTTCAACAAATTATTTTCCAGAAATATTTTCTTCTAAATGTCAAGTAGCTACAGTGCTTTAAGTTCATCGGTTTCTGTTTGCATGAAATTTTGTTTTAGATTTTCTTGAACTTGATTAAATAAAATAGGTCTACTGTTTCTACTCCTTTAGTTCCTCATTTTCAAATTTTTTTTTTTTTATTTGCTTAGGTACCATTCTACTTGAAAATATTTAAACTGATTTTAAAATCATCATTTTTTTTAAACCCTACAGCAAATTTTATCATTTATTTAAAACAGTAAATACAAAAAATGAAGGTACTGAAATTATTTTTTTATCTCTGTCTTATCCAGACAGATTTCAATATTTAGCCACCTGACTAAGTAACCAAGTACATTTATAGGATATAGAAACAATTATTTCAAAGTAGGTCTGTCAGACATTGTGAGGGGTGTTCAAGTAAATACACTTATGAAATTCAAATAAATTCTCTTTCAAATATTCACTAATCAATAAATATTTTTATAACAGATGATAATGATATTTGGCTTGTACTGAATTCTATCTTGAATGTAAAATACAATTATGTTTTTACTTTGGAATTTGTTTGTGCAGGATCTTGCTTTCTCAACTCTGAAATGACTTATATTTTCCAAATCAATTGTGAGTTTGTGGAGATTAACCTGACTTATCTGCAGGAATGCCCACTAGGTGTCTTTCTGTACAGGATTATAAAACAAAAGATATAAATCTTTCTCTTTTTGCTCCATGATAGAGTAACAACAACAATGGACAGGAGATAAGGAAATTAAAGAAAAGGCTGCACTAGAGATAGTTTCATGCAACACTGCATATTGCTACAAAATCAAAACATTAACCTGAAAACTTGAGTCATGTCTTGTCAGATTGAGACTTTCATACACATGACTTGTATGGCACCAAACCTGTTCAGAAATATATCTAAATTGTCACATGTATACAACCACTTTCTAAGATTGAAGGTTAAAAATGGCTTTGAGTGAGTGAAATGATGGGGGCTTGGTAAAGACTACATTTTCTTGAATCTTGTCGACTAGCACTAAAGAATCACAAACAAAAAAACTCTACCAAATAACAAAAAAACACACTACTTGATGGTTTTCTTGCACAGCAAAATCTAAAATGGTTATTAAATACAACTTAAAGAGAAAATATTGCCATAATCAAGACTTTCACTTTCCACACTACTTCAAATAAAAGGTTAGAAAATAAACATTCCCCCTGCTCAGTACTGGAAAAATGATAACAACTACTGGGTTTGAAAAATCTATTTTCCCGAAAAAAGTATTTAAACAGAAAAATTTTATAAATTTCAACTGAAAGTAGTACTGGCTGCTCAGTCAATGAATGACAAAATGTTTCCTTACAAGGAAATGGCTAATATTACCATTACCATATACAAGTGATGTTTCAGTCAATATTTTTTTTCTTTAATTCAGTGTGTTTGCATAGAAAGAATTTATATTTGCCTTTTCAACATTCAGTTGTGAGTTAGAAAATCAACAGCACTCATAATATGCATTGTTGTCATCTGATATTTCACATTCTATGGCTACTTTCACAGAAAGTGCTCAGACTAACTACATTCTTTGATTCCGCCAGGCCTAACCTTCACGTGAACCATTTCTCTGTGGAACTGACTCCCAAGAGGATGCCCCCCACCCCCAATCACTACAATCTTAACCTGTGCAAGTCTAACCATTATCTTTCCCACCTATTTGTATTAATTGCCCCGTAACATAACCCTCTACCGTGAGTAGTCCCCAAGCCTTGTACAGGGTGAACCTTACCGTAAAAAAAAAAGTTGAACAGATCAAAAAAATATTCATGAAATTATCTAAATAAGTCAAAATAATCTGTTTAATTAGATTTTCTTAAAACTTCAGCTGAATTAGTTAAATAAGTAAAAACCAAAAAAAATAGTAAGTTTTCTGAACTGATCTTTATTATTATTATTAATAATATAAACATTAGAAAATTATTCTGATATTTCTTTTATAGCCATCTCTATGTCTAGAGTAAGAAATTCAAGTGGATTTATTAAAATGGCAAAAAGTATGAAACAGACTGTCGCTGTTGGGTGTTGACTTCAATATCCACTTTTATATTTACATACGCACTATCTTTGATATCGAGCACTTTAATCCACATATATAGCATACATTAAAATTATATTTTGTAATATACACAGTATTATAAACATAAGGCAACATAAGTATCATTAAGAATCCGTGGTAATTTATTTATTTTTTTATTTATATTTAAAATAGCAATCAACCATGAATTAGTTAAGTGCATTGAAATCTTATATAAACGTATTATATTTCCTACCTGAACAGAGTCAAAAGTTAAAAATTCAAAACAACTTATTTGATATGGAATCATAATGGACTCTGAAATCACTTTAATATTAATAGTCTGATTTTATTTTTTTTTTGTATCAAGCATCTAAAATAGTGCATTGTAATCAAAGGTTAAGTCAAGCTATTTCTAAAATGTGCTAAGCTGAATCACAAGTCCTGTAACTCTTTAGTGTTGTATGAGGCACCACATGTACTGCAGTAGTGTCTTGGGAAAAATAGCCTGACAGAGTCCAACTCTATCCAGGTTGATTTGAATTCAGAGTTTTTCTTCTCTTAAACTAGCCACCAACCAAGACTAATGGACTTAGTCTTCCCTTATTTACTCATAGCTTGTGGGAGAAAAGATGGATTTATACATTTCATAAGGGTATTAGCATGTAAGTAAATGTAAGCTAAATAAAAAAAGAAATGGAGGATTTATAATTGAATGATAATGTTTTGGGGATTTCAGTTCATATAGAACTGGGTAAGAAGGCTTTTTTAAGGGAGATAACTCTTAAATGATAATTTGTTTATTTTCTTGTTTGTTTATGAGTAAATAATCAGCTACCAAAAATAGCTTCTCTTTTGAACATAATAGAAAGTGGGGGAATGAATGACAAAATGGAAAAAAAGGCCTTCTTCAGATGAAATGTTTTCATTGATGGAATTGCATATATATAAGGGAAGGGAACAAAAATATAAACAAATATTTTGGTTTTAATTAAACACTGGGAAAACCAATAAAGGTGCAGTGATGCTTAAATTAAAAATTTTAATTTCACAAATCCGCTGTGTCTAGATTTACAGCATAGCTGATTTCATTCAGTTTCTTACTGTATTTATTTTTGGTTTTATCACTGTTGTTTTTATATATCTCCCCATTAGAAGAATAAAACGCATGACCCAGGATTCCTCTATTTTGTCATTTAATTACATACCGTTAGTCTGACACATAGAATTTATATCATAATCTTGAAGATAGCAAATTCAATTTTAATCTTTTTTTACCTCATAATTGTCTCTTGAAGAGTTACCCAAGATGACACAAGGTTGTCTTATAGAAATTTATCATATTTCCTGCTCGGATAGAGTCAAAAGATCAAAAAAACAACTTTTAACAGTTTTTCTTCTTTTTTTGGGGGGGTTTTTTGGGGTTTTTTTTTTATGTATATAATTTTTGTTTCATTTTGAAGAATAGGTGCTCAACAAAATTATTTCAGAATACCCAAAAGAAAACTATAATTCGGACAGTAATATATTTCAATAATAGTCAATTCATAAATCAACAATATGATGCAAAACAAATGAAAACATATTCTAAGATATCTGTTCAATCACTTAATCTACTGTTATTTTTATTTCTACCTTTTTACGTGGTCACTTCTTGACATTTTTTTTTTTCAATGATGTTCACCTAAGAAACACTCAATGTAGAGGATTACAGCTTAAGAGGCAAAGTTTATGTTGGGACATGTGTAGAAGATAACAGTTAACCCTATTCTTGAACAGGTTAAGATTGTAGTGCTTGAGAACACATCCTCTTATGAGTCAGTTCCACAAAACTTGTATGGAAAGAAGCTGCTCAAGTGGAACTTACATCTCACCAATGGAATGCGAAGGGTGTTAGGGTGATTCAATACAATGTGTCGTATGGTGAAATGTTTCCATGGAAACAATAATAGAGGGTGAGAGTCTTGCAATGTTTTGTTTGTGGGAAAGAGGTTGTAGGATGGAAAATAATTCATCATCCACAAGGAAACAGAGACCCTTTTGGACTCTATCAGGACTGAAAAACAAAGACTGTGTAGCTCTAGCCCAGTATTGCAGTAGTAGTCTGTTTTCAAGGAGATGAGATGGAGTAATGGATAGCAGCTTGGATTGAGGAATTGGAGAGCTGAATTCGAATTCCAATCAAATCCATTATATTCACTTACATGCTAATACTCTTGGGAAAGGTGTGAATCTCTTCTTCTCCCTCCAGCTATGGGTAAATAGCAGGACATATCAGGTTCTATAGCCTTGGATGGTAATTGGTCTACTGTAGAAAGAAATGGAAACCTACTGCAGGAAAAAATCTGCCTCATCAGTCATGTATCAAAAGATACATGATTGCCTAAGTGTGTATCATGTATGGCACATAACTGACCGGCTCTATTTTCAGCCTGATCTGGCTCTTGCGAAGGTAGAGTATAACAGGTGGAGTCAGGTACTTTCTTTTGAATGGTACAGGGAACCTGCCATTTTTCCAATATCTTTAGCGATGGATCATGTGTATGAGTTTCACTTGAGGTCTGAGTTAAGTTCAAATAGCTGCTCAAGGTACGGGGTTTTTCTGAGAGAACAAACATTCATTGCAGTAGGTGAAAATTCAGGCTCCGCTCGGTGATAATGAAACATCATTAGTTAGTTTACAGTATATATAATTGTAGTATTGTCCTCATCTTTGTTGTTTTTATCATATTTTGGCTGTTGTGCCCTCTGGCCTTTTTCAGGTGTATATTGATCTGGTTTTTGAGGCATCTGGTAACTTTTTATCTCTACCTTTTTGGTTAGTCATTTCAACATTCTCCGGGTGAATATATTATCCATTGAATAGACCAGTGCTACTCAAAGTGTTGGTTAGAGTCCAGGCCATGATAAGGAACTATTTGAAGAACTGATAGATGCCAGTCAAATGGTACACCACCAGAGCCATCAGAATATGTACTTTTGTACCAAACTTGGTACTTTTTACTTTCAAATGAAGGTTTTGATATGATCAGTATGACTTTTACTGAAATGTAAAATATTTGGTGCTAGCTGAAATAAATTAATTTGGTATTTTTTGAAATAGATTATCTAGCTATAAAGTGATTATAATAATGTGGATTTAGGTGAATATATATCAATTCTGGTATAAATTAATATTACCACAAAATATTACAGGTACGTGATACATTGAGAAAATGCCATATCAGATAGTTTGAGAAGCACTGGAATAGACCAATCTTCATCTTTCTTTGATTTTTGTGTGACATTTTAGTAAGCTGACCCTCCATCCTTCATCAAGGGGATTCAACATATAGTTTAATCCTTATCTATTTTTTATCACTAGATATCAGTTCATCAACACAACAAATTAATTCCCATCGAATTTGGCATTCATAAAAGTTTGCAACATTATGACTATTAAACAGATTATTTGCCTAAAGGTGGCTGTAGAGTTAACAGGCTTAATTGTTGCAATAAAAGCCACAAAGATGTAGATGCTATTAAAAATGACATTTCCTACATTACCTCCAAAAATGTCATGTAGCTCATGTTTCACATACTTCAGTTCACATTTATTTAAAACTCTTTTTATTATTCTATTTAGATACTAGTTCAAATAAGTTACATAATCATGAATCATGGAGTAAAAAAATATTGTTGTTATCTGGAGAAACTCTCTGACAAACTTAAGAGAGACTTCTTTAAGGCCACAGTAGAATCTGTCTTACTCTATGGTACAACATGGTCACTGACGAAACACCAAGAAGCATCACTTGACAGAACTTACACAAGGATGTTATGAGTTGCATTGGACAACAGCTGGAAGAAACACCCAACAAAGAAATGCATGTATAGACACCTTCCTCTTATCTTAGTTTCAGTTTGGCTAGCTGGTCAATCCTGGAGAAGCAAGTGACACCACCCTATGGAACCTATTGTGCAGCAAAAGATCAGTTGGAAGACCACATCACACCTATATTGACCAACTTGTAGATGACTCTGGATGCCAATTGGAGGACCTGCTGACAGTGATACCTCAACAGTGATGGTTGGAAAGAATGAGTCACGAGAATCTGAGAAGAATTCCTGACCTGATTATGATTGTTGTTATCCTTACTAGCTTCCAGTAATGATGACTTATTCTGTTAGAAATGAACTCATTTGTTATTAGATTTCTATCTCGTAAGATAACAGTAACACCTGGGTTGATCAAGATCAATCCTCATGAGAACAGTAACTGTCATGATAAGTTCTAACAGGGTGATGGGACTGGAGAGACCTGATGGACACAGACCTGAACTATAATGCATGGATGATTGCCCAGATTCATCACTTTCTGATTGTCACATTATATATGGTTATTGCATTAGTCTCCTTGGCTTTCTTCAGGTGAATACACCAAAGTAACACGGTCTCCATTTCTTACTAAATCAAATCAGCTGTTTTTTTCACCAAGAGAAAAAATTTTTTTGTAGTAATAAATAGCACAATATGTCCATGTTGCCTGTAATGGTTACTTTTATTGTAACCTAGTACGGACATTTTGCCAACTACTTGTCAATGGTAGAGAGGGTTAAGTGAATGAGAGAACTTCCTTTTACAGATTCATCTATTCATTAACAAGTTAAAGATTTTTGGAAGAAGAAACTCTAGTTGCTGATTGGTCAATTCACAAACTAATGAAAAGGAAATCTCGCTAATTGCTGATTGGCCAATTCACAGTCCAATGAAAAAGCCCTGCCACATCCTGCTTCTTTTTCTTTTGTCTTCCAGGACTTGTGACAATCAACTGACCCTATCAAATATATCGGATTTCAGAACTATGATATATTTTCCATAACCTGTGTGGCTATTTATTACTAAGAAGATTTTTTCTTATTAATCCTTGACCTTATATTATTGTCCTTTATTTTACATGTTGTGAGATACTAGTATGTTTGGGTAACTTAGTCACCATTATGTTGCAGGAATCAACATTTTAGATAGCAAATAATTACAGGCTCCTGAGACCTTTATCCTGCAAACAATATTGGTGGACTCACTGTGAGTCTGGGTAAAAATGAGTAACACAAAACAATAAATATAAAACAAATGGCAACACAAGTAGACAACTGTAACAAAAAAAAACATTAGGACAAGTTATAAGAAGAATGTCCTTATGTGAGTGTGTGCGTGTGTATGTGTGTGTGTGTGAGACAAGCATGTATGATAGACAGATGTGTATATATGAGTGTGTGTGAGAGAGTTCAAAAGTCAAAGGTGGATCTAAGAAGTGAATGTACTTTGTCGGCTGTGTTTCTTTCTACATGTGACTACATCTGAAAGCCAGAGCTAAAAAGACCAAAAAGATGGTGAGTGGGAATATCATTGCATATTTATAGGCATAAAGAGCACCCCCTAGCTGCATTTTGCCAAAGCCGAGTAGGATAATTCACATGCACACACAATGTTACACCTGTTAACAAAAGATCCAAGGGACTGCCAGATATTACATTTAAGGTCAGCTTGGCTGTATGAGTTGCTAGAAGTATGTCAGTTGTTGACAGTGACTGCCTCAGAGATTCTATTCAGGATTTTTTGTGCAGATTTATCCCATAGCCCTTCCCATGCTTGTAGGTGATCACAAGCTAGCAAAGTTTTAAAATCAGAGTTTTCATTGGCTGAGATGATCTGCCTTCCAAAGCTAGCAAGTCCTATGTAATTCAAGCAACTGGAAGAAATTTCTACAGACAAGATGAAGTGATGAACTGTCTTTCTGTCATCATATCTGGAGAATGTTCTACATGGCTTGCATTTTAAATTTCTGTTAAAATTTGACAGTTCCTTAAGGGTTAAAAATAAAATATTATGCCTCTGAATTGCATTGTGATGTGTTAAACTTAGCTTAATACATTTTGTCAGGTGGAACTATAACAAAGTGGAAAAATGTTTTCTTTGATGTGTTTCATCCTTTAGGATGTCATCAGATTGAAGTTTTGTTTATGTTGATGTGAAGGAGAGGGGATGATGAGAATTTTAAATTTGAATTTAATTTTTTTTTTAAATATATGTTTTAGGTATATAGCCTTTATTTAAATATATAGTCATATTTAGGTACATAGTCTTTATTTAGGTGCATAGTCTTTATTTAGGTATACAGTCTAGCCGATTTCATTTAGTTTCTTAATACAGCTTAATACATCACAATGACAAATGGGAGGGCGGTTATGTTCTTCAAGCTGGAGAGATTTTGAGAGATTTGAAACTCAGTTTTGACTTTTGTCTGACCTCAAGTATTAACTGTGGTCAATACCAGTGGAAAATAAGTATTTCAGCCAGAAGCTGTACTCTAAAATGAATTAATTCATCGTCTGTACTTTTTATTTTGATTTGTGTGATTTTATCCATAAACAATTTCTTTTCATTTTATTGTGTAACATGACCAGATTGAATTCATAAAATAAATATTTCTTTGATGCTCAACTTCTCTTACCATTTCTACAGCTTCCCATATGAAAGCAGCCATTCAATAGCAGCAAAATATTTTCAGAAACATTTCTTATTTAGTATAGACTGCACAAAGATTGTATATAAAGTAATCATTTTTCCAACCCACCATCATTTTTCAATTTCACTTTCTACCTACTAAAATTGTGTAATTCAACAAGGGAGTGATATTTTGGAAGAGAAAGCAAAGCATATAGTCAATTTTTACTGAAGTTTTAAGATAAAGTATTTTTATTATTCAATGTCATTTTCAGACTAGTATTTTCATCTTGTTCATTTCTATCAGACCATCTTGCCTATTATGTTCAACTTTCTTTGTATTCTCCATAGTTCTGAGATAAGATATTTTCATTGTTTCACGTTTTTTAGATTTTGTTGTTTTTAACCCAATGTTGCAACTGATAATTTCTTCAGCCTTCCTCAAGTATGTGCTGTTTCAAGTATTCATTAAAAAATTGTTTTTTTTTTTTTACTTTGTTCAGACAGCATTGCCTATTCTTCTACTTGAAACTGGAACAGGTAACAAGATTAAATGACAAAATTGGTTTCAAGTGGAAGAACAAACAATGCTTTTTGAACAAAGTAAAAAACAATTTCTAATGAACACTTGATGCAAGATCATCAGATCTAAAATTATCAGAAGGCCAAACAATGTATTAGACAAAATGATTTTTTAGAAATAATAAAAGTGAAAATATAATTTGAAAAATATATTGAAGATTACAAATAGTATACATGATATTACTTATTTGGATTAACTGATAACTGGCATGTGGAACTAGAACAGTCTACCCCAGTGAGCGAAATAAAGGGTTAATTAAGTTCGACAGTCCAACCACCTGAAGAAGGCCAGAGCGTACAACGGTCGAAACGTTGTAATAAATATGGCAACAAAGATGAGGACAATAGATCGAATATTGTAAATAATGTAGAATCCCTTGTTAATTTGAATTTTAATTGTTTATCTTTCTATGAACTTTTATCTATAATAATTGCTCAAAATCTCATGATAATTTTTTTTCTCTATTTTCCAGGTGCAACCATGACTACCTTGATATTTATGCTGAATTGCAAAGCGATTCTGATAGCCTTCTTGATGCCTCACTGACTGGTCGCTTCTGCGGGGATCTCCTGACAAATCTTCCTCGTCTAGTGATATCATCGAGGAATGTGCTAATGCTAGCCTTCTATACAGATGATTACAAAGCAGATAAAGGCTTCTCAGTGTCCTATGAATTCATTGATGGCAGTAAGTAGATTTCCTTATTTCTTTAGTTTTAATTTTCCTTAAAGAGACTGACAACACACTCGGATTAGAATAGTTTGGGCTTCTTTGTTATTTAAAAAAAAAACAGAACCTATTAATGTCTTCATTTTCAGATATTCAATTCTAATTTTCAAGGCACGTGCTGGTGCAGCATTTATCAACAGAAAAATATTTGACAATTCAAATTCTGGCTCATCTTGCTTACATTCACTAAACATTAATGCTCATGTGTTGGGTAGTAGCACCAGTTGGGGTTCCAGCTCTGGGCAAATAGTGAACCCCCAAGCAAAAACAAATCACTATGAAAGTAGAAATATATATTTTTATAATAAAATTACCAATGATACTTATTTATAGCAAAATTACCAACAATACCTATTTATAGACCAGCTATACTTTTTAAATTACCAACTATACATTTTTTCTGTAGTTAAAGGCATGCAATTGCATTCAAATTATATTTAGTTGAAGTCATAAAATTGTGTTCAAAATATTTAGATTTTGGCATCAAATGATCCATAGAGGTTGATATGCTGCTAAATAAAATCAACCATCCAACCCATGTGAAAGGCATGAAACTATTTCTCCCAGTGCTCTGTCCACTTACCAGATGTATGTATAAAAGTATAATCAATAGGTAAAAGTGCAGTCAAATTATTACAGTGCAGTCATAGTGGTACCCTGTAAGCAAATACTGCCTACACCAGGGTTGGATTAGGATTAACAGATACTATAAGCACAGCCCAACAATAAAGTTTATTTCTGCCCTCCCTAGGTAACAATTTGGTTTAGAGTTACAAAGAATTTTTTTTTTTACAAAAGAGTTACAAAGAAAAGAATAGTTAACTGTTATGTAATACCAGTTCTCCTATATGGTAGTGAATTCTAGACAATGTCATCACAAATGAAAAAAAAAACTTGAAATAACAGAAAAGTGGTTCTACAGAAGGATGATGAGAATAACATAAACTAAACATGTGAGCAACAACAAAATATTAGAGAAAATGGAATTAAAAATGACACTTATACTTAACATCAGAAAGAAATAGCTGACATTTATAGAGCACATAATGAGGAAAGAAGGCTTTGAAAGTTTGACACTGACAGGACATATTGAAGACAAAAGGGAAAACAGTGCATAACCCCTGCCTAACGAGCTTGTGTAGAGGGATGACAGAACAGGGTTTAGGAGAGATAGCAAAAAGACAAAATTTATTAAGAGCTACAAAGGACAGGAAATTGTGGAGAACTATGTTCGTCAGTGTCCTAAAGTGACTTGGAACATAGAAGAAGAATGCACTATATTTGTATTGTTAAAATATCTACGTCTTCATGTTGCAAATGTGATTTCCTTAATGAGAATTTCATGAACTTACTTGGTTTTCACATTAAATCCGTATCATCTATTCTTCTTCCATGTACCTTGTTTCACTGCCGACCATGGCTCTTGAAAATTTCCTGTCCTTTTATAGTTCTTAATAAATTTTGTTATCTCAGAAAGGAAACGACAGGACCTCCGGGACAAGGTGGTAGGAGAAAGCAAGAAAAAAGGACTAACCATCAACTGTCAGAAGACATAAAGTATAGCCATCAACAAGAGAAAAAGCCCAAGATGTAAGTTATGAATTGAACATATAAACATCATGCAGGTGTAGAATATCTGGTATGCATTTAAAGAGAGGAGAATGTGACACAGAAATCCGAATACACATTAGACTAGCAAAAGAGATATTTTGAAAGTTAAACAAGATGCTGAGAAATGGAAAATTGAATTAGAAACAAAGGAAAGAAGACTGGATTGCTATGTGGCATCCATCCTCTTGTATGGCAGTGAATATTTGACAATTTCCCTAAGGATGAGGTAAAAACTAGAAGCAGCAGAAATTTGGTTCTACAGAAAGGTAGTGAGAATTCCATGGATTGAGCAAGTAACCAATGAGGAAATCTCAAAGAAAATGACATCAGAAAGAACGCTTACACTCAAAATCAAGAAAAGATGTCTGAAATTCCTTGGACACAATAAAGTAGGAGGGCAAGAGAGATAAGGGAGGGCAATGACCCACTAACCTGATATGTTTGTGTCAATTGATTGCAAAATGGGTGCCGGGGGGTTCTTAGTAAAAGAAAAAAAATTACTAGGAGCCACATGAGTTAGAAAGTTGTTTTAGAGCCATGATCACCTATGTATGAAGCATATAGACAAAGAAGTTTACACACTTAGAGAAAGTTTTCTGAAAATATTTCAATAAAAAATGCAAAGTATTTGAAATGCACTGATTTATATTTTTGTAAACAATATATATCATTATATCATTAGAATTTATTTACATCATTAAATAATAATACTTAAGTCTTTTAAACTTTTTTTTTATGTACTTCATTGCATTACTATTTGTACTGTTTGGTGTATAAGGTGAAGAAAAATGTCCATATGCTTCTATAAACACTTATATCATCAATCTCACCATAGAATTCAGTGCTTTTGCTCAATAAAGTAAAATCAACTGTGGGAATTTCCAACAAATGTAGAAATGGCCTTGTTATTGTCTCACACATGTACAGAAAAATTATATTTATCTGCTCAGTACAAATAGCAAGATATTTTTTCTTTTTGATTACCTTTGCCTACAGGAATCACATTTAGAGCTGTATGTAAGTGAAATTTCTGATATTTAGTAATATTTGCCAAAGAAGTTGAGCAAAAGTGGGCAACTTATAAATTTATATAAAATAAAATGAAATTTTAATAAAATAAAAATAAAATAAAATTTTGCAACATTTAGATTTCAAGAAAAATCTGAAAAATGTATTTTCTAAGAAACTTGTCTGTATAAAAGAGCTTGTATGCACGGACAGAGAAGAACAGGATTTTTGCTTTCTCTTCTTTCTTTATAACAAGGTTTAGTGAGTGTATCTTCTCAAGCGTCTTTGACTCTGAACTTAGAAAGAACTGGGAATTCAGTTAGCATATTGGGTGATATATATATATATATATATATATATATATATATATATATATATATATAAATAATGTCATCTTAATATTATTACTTCAATCAATTTTGCAATTTTCTCTGTACAAAATTAAAGCTAACTATATTTGCCCAGATATGGATGCACTGAAGGAGAACATAGAAAGAAGTAAATGTAGATATCCATATTTAGAAAAATAGTGTGACAACTTGGAAAAAGGTTTGTGACACATTTCATCTGTTAGATTTCATTAGATTGGGCTCTGTTGATGTTGCCACACCTACACATGCACACAAAACAAGAGATATCCATATATATATATATATATATATATATATATAATGAAATGGACAAAGAAAATATTCGTACTCCGACAGGAACCAAACCTGTATCCTATACAGAACCATCATTTAGCCTGACGTGCCTTAACTGATCGAGCCACGGAGGATTGTTGTTCAATTAGCAAGGTCGATTTTACTGCTTTTAAACTTCAATCTTCCATGAATCTCTCACGTACATTCATATCTGCTCATGGCATATCAAATGTAAACAAATGACGTCACACATTATGAAATGGACAAAGACCAACAATTATTTTAAGACACTTTTATGTTTATCTATAAAAATGAATATATAAACATAAAAATGTCTTATATATGTGTGTGTGTGTGTGTGTGTGTGTGTTGAAAAGTTCTCATCCCAACCAAGAAGCCCTTTCAAAAGAGGTTCTGATGCTTTGACATTTGTTCCAAATTTTGGGAAGTGGTTTGGACACACCCTTTCACCTGTGTGCACAATAAGTAGAATTAGACCCAATTCTCTATCATTAACCTTGTACTAGTCAAGACTAAATATCAGGAATATACACAGCAGTAATAAATGCTACTTACACATTTAAATTTTAAAAATCTCATTTACTGTCTTAATAAAGATTTTTGGAAGATGACCTGAAGATATGAGAACTGGTAATACAAAGGTTTTAAGTGTTACCATGAGACATGCAACCTAAATATTAAACGATATATATAATTTTTTGGTATGTATATGTATATATATATATATATTAGGTGTGAGCAAAAGTTCGCAGCACTAGTTTTTTTAAATCTGGATACTAAATACATTTTTGCACACACTTAAAATGTAATTTAAATTATTCTATTTATCTGGACATAAAATATTCTGGCATAACATCAATACCTACATACATCCTTATCTATCTATCTCTCTCTCAATATATACTTGACTCTCCCACTGAATTTGATGTATGAGGGTCAAGCAGATCAGTTCATAGGCACCGAAAGCCCGACACCATCCCATGAGATTTGATTATAGTGGTAAACGTTTTGTGCAGAATCATCCACACTATTTGAAGGGACAAATACAGAGACATGGTACACTACTTGCCACAAGGTCCCTAAACGACCCTCTGCAGGTTTTGAATCTAGAGTTGTCCTTATCCTAGACTAGTTGCCATCCAAGGCTATAGAATCCAGTCTCTCCTGCTATTTACCCATAGCTGGAGGGAGAAGAAGATTCATAAGTGAATGTAATGGATTTGATTGGAATTCAAACTCAGCTCTCCGATTCCTCAATCCAAGCCACTATCCATTAATCCACCGTATATATAATATATATATATATATATATATATATATGGCACATAGCTGAGTGGTTAGAACATTCGCTTTCTGACCATGAGACCTGGCTTTGAATCTCACCATGGTCGATTTGTCAGGAAAGAGACTTCCTGATGTTATCAGTCTGGAGGGGGGATGATCCCAGCATGTGGCACCTTTGGAAAGTGCCTGAAAACCATATCATGGGCTGACCCAACCCTTGTCAGTGAAATTGGGTAGACAGAACACTTGCGGCCATCAATAACTGTGCTAACACAAAGTCACAAGTCATCATGACAGAGGGTTTGAGTGTGCTTGTGTTGTTCAGATTGTTGATCATTCTAGATAACATGCTCTCTCCCAGAAACTGTAGCTTAGGTCTGCTCAGCATAATTGCAGTATAAACCACAGATTGGCTTTATGGGTGTTGAACAAACACAAAAATGTGCCTGAGCGAGAGTCTGCAATAGGGATTGGCTAGCCACCCTAGTAGACAGGTATCCTCGAATACAAGTGGCCAGCACTTATATATATATATATATACATACATGCACACACATTGTAATTGTACAAAATCTAATTTATACAATAAATATATAATATAATTTACACATACCTCTCTCTGTCTCTCTGTATATATATATATATATATATATATATATATATATATATGCACATTGTAATTGTGTAAAATCTAATTTGTATTATCTTTGTTCCTTTATCGATAAACATAGTATTAAGATAAGTTGTTACGAGTGATTGAGCACAAATCTGTCTATACACTGCCTCTTGATATATTCTTAATTTGAATCCCTATCACTGGTCCATATTCATGATTTGATTCATTCAAGTGTAAGTATTTGTGATATTCTTTTTTCAGATATTGCTCTCTATGTCGATGCATGGGCAAAACCTTTAAATACAGACAGCAAATAGCATCTCAATAGAAAAATATCTGTTTCATCTCTTTTTATATTTGACTTCACTTCTCCTGAAATCTTTGAACTACAAGCAAACACTCACTTATGTGTGTATGTGTGTGGTTATTTTAAAGCTACAATCTCTTCCTTTTATTTATTTTTTCATCTCTCTCTCTCTCAATCTGTCCGCATCTAACTTTTTATTTGAGTTTATTTTCAAACATCTATGCTTAAGAAGATAATTCTTTTTAATCTGTTCCCTTTTAAATTTCTCTAAATTATTAATGGTTCATTTAGTTCTGTAATTAATTCAGTATAGCAACTATTTAATACTATTGTGCACAGGTTTCAAATGATTGTTGCCTTCATCAGGGCATGTTATAATCTAAGTGTGCTTCATGTTAGGTGCTGGTCTTCAAACCTCATGAATTGGTGCTACAAAATCACATACAAAGAACCGTACCAAATAATAGAAACCGCATCACTTGATGAGTTATCAACATTAGCAACAACTAAAATTGACAGTGCATGAAACTTTGAAGAAATAATGGCATAATCAAGATTTTGATATTCCACACTAACCAAAACAAAAAGCAAGGAAAGAAGTGCTCATTGATACTAGGAAAAAACATTAATTGCTATTGGACTTGAGAAACCTATTTTCCTGAAAATTGGTTTTAAGGGAAAGATTCTATGTCAATGAATGGCAGCACTAATTGCTCATTCAATGAATACCAAATGTTTCCTCATAAGGAAATGGCTAATATTATCTTTACCATTATAGGTTGCATGTGAAAACATAAGGAACATTTAATCATCCAAAAAACTCAATCATTGATAAAGATACAAAAGTTTTAACAATGTAGTATTATGTGTCAAAAGACTCGATGTGAACCTACCTTTGAAGCTGTTCATATGCAAGAGAAAGACGTTTTATTTGTAAAACCCAGGCAAACACCACTGTCACTAGTACTACTGCAATTGACAGCACATTTTTGTATCCAACTACATATTAGCAGTGATGTACATATTTTATTGCAATTCCTATCTATGACATTGAGTTTATAAACTTTAATAAGAAAAAAACATTTTTTTCAAAATTTATTGCCAGAAACATTATCAAAATTTATTACCTCAAGTATTATTAGGAAAATTGCATTCACTCAGATGTGAGACTGTCATGAAGAACACATCAGAATGGTTCATTAAATGGTTAATTTTCACATCTTCCAGTAAATGTCTGATAATCCAACGTTTTGACCTAGCACTTTGTCAGAGGTGGTGAAGCCTGTCTGGTGCATGCATTCCTTAAATGATGGCTCACTGGAAGTGATCAAATATTCTTATGATATTGTATTGTCAAGAAACTTAGCTTGCCATAATAGCAAAAGGCATTTCCCTTCCTTTCATGTACCCATCATATAGATCTGGCTATAACTTACATTTAATATTTGTCTATTTGTCTATTTCTACCTAAAAAAAAAAAAACAAGTGTGTCCTCATCATATTACAGTAGTGACTGAGGACAAAACTGTAATGCTATAACTACTACTACTACTATTACTACATAAAGTACAATAATAATGTTAGGCATTGTGTTAAAAATATCTTTTATGCCATAATTGCAAGGGATGACATCACAAGAGATAATGGTGGCCTGAAAAGAAAAACCTTTTGTAACCTTTATTTGGATTTTAATTAAGTCTTATCCGTCAGGTGAGGAGATTATTATATTTTATAGGATAATATATTGTGATAAATATTATAAAAAGTGTTATGCATGATGTATATTATTTTATTAAATATGAAGATATTTTTACTATT
This sequence comes from Acanthosepion pharaonis, assembly GCA_903632075.3. Classification (NCBI taxonomy): domain Eukaryota; kingdom Metazoa; phylum Mollusca; class Cephalopoda; order Sepiida; family Sepiidae; genus Acanthosepion; species Acanthosepion pharaonis. The sequence continues at coordinate 326,415 of CAHIKZ030005569.1, forward strand.
CTTTTAAGGTAACCTTTGAGTTCATTAGAAAACAGAAGTTCATTGCTATCATGTAATAGATTATCCAGTTCTTCAAATAAACCCATTTTTGCTGATTTTGTCTGTGCATTCATCCATAAATAACAAGTTATTATTTTATTAAGATTTTGAAGTCATTAAACAGAAAGATATTACTTGAATGTTTCTAAAAGATATGTTCTTAGAAATTATTTTTCTTACCAATGTTTACAGATGAGATTATTCTGGTACATGGCTTGATCCTTTGGTTGGACAAGGTGTAAAGTTAGAAAGATTGTGTTGCAACAATTTTCTTTGTAAAGAGGAGAGAAAATTAATAATTCTACACTCCCTCATATTACATCTCATCTCCATTTAATTACATTTACATTTTCCATTTCATTAATTGTGTGCAAGCAACTTTAGAAAGATTGTGAAGTAACAGGTTTCTTTGTGAAAAGGACCCACCTCTTTTAATAATCAGCATTCAGAATTGACACTTTTGCCTGGGCTTGAATATGAACAACTAGGACATAACTATTTTGGTCATCAGTTAGACCACAATTTTAAGGAATATTTTCACTCTTGACAATTTTTTAAAGACTAAATATCTATAAGCTTTTTATTTTTTACTATTATTACTAATTAACCAACAATAATAATATGGATTGATTTGAAATGAAAGCATTGTGAGTAGAAATCAGAGTAATAATTCTGTTTAGTAAATTCTTATCTACTTCTTTAAGGTATTACCAGATGATAGAACTCTAGTTTCACCTAAAGCTGCCATTTTGAAGACAGAAAAAATATTTCCCCCAAAACATTATTTAAAAAAAGAAAACAGGATGAACAAACTACTTTAATAGGTGTGTGGAATGATTACTGGATTTAAGAAATATTTTTCCTTGTTTAATTTTTGTAAAAAGAATGTATCTGTACATTAAACATCTTTTTATGACCAATGTTAACAATCTTTCTAGCACTGTATATTCTTAAAAAATTTCTGTTTACAGAATAAGATTGAATACCAGATAGAGGGAATTATTGTTTTTACATAATTATTTAGATGCCCATTTTCAGGGATACAAAATTATGCACCAACATGGTATTTTGAATATATTTTAACCAGATTTTCTCCATTTTTTCTTTTACAATAGAGTAATTGTCTGTAATAGCTAGAGTTGCTTCTCTTTCAAATATTTCTTTAAAAAAATGTAATAAACACTTATCTCAGTTTCATTTGATTGAACAAATATCAGAAAGACAAATAAAGAAAACAAATTAAAAAAAAATGTTTTCTAAGTGTTTAATAATTATTCTTCTCAGGAAGTCCAAACAAATTGTTTTAGTTCTTCTGGATTACATTTGCAAATCTAATTTCGAAACAAATATTTATTTTTATAGGAATTTTTTTTTTCCAAACTTATATTGGACCTTGCCGCCCCCACATGTATCACACTCACAACTTAATACAGTTTGGTCCTCTTTATATCAGAGTATATTTAAATTATTAATTCAGCAAAAATGCTTAAGTGAATTCAGTGCATGTCCTGTGAAAAAGAGAGAAATGGCTGCTGCTTGTGATTTTGTTAATATAATTGTTTTATTTTTTATTTTTTTTATAATTCCTAACGTCACAGCTGCCTTTTAATTTCACGTTTTCTTTTTCTGTATAGAAAATGTATCTCATCTGAATTCTGCCTTCATGTCGTGACTAATCAAATAATGTTTTGTATATTCGAAGTTTCCTTTTCCTAATTCTTTTTTTTTTTTGCAGTTGTGAGTATTCATTGCAAAGCAAAAATCATATTTGGAATTTTCAGATGAAATTAGTTTTTCTTTTCTTCATGGTGAATTTATGAGTGTGCAAATGATGATACTTAGAGGAAAGTAGAATATGGCTTTCTGCTGCTTCCATAATGTTATAATGGATATATCATGCCAAAAATATTTTAGGGAATTTTGACAGTCATGCTGAAATCACAGAGGGATAAATTTTTATTCTTTGAAACAGAATTTAACTTTTTATAAGCCCTAGCTTAGAGAAAGTTTGATTATCTACCCTACCTGAAAGTGACCTGCATCTGTGCAAAGCAAGTTAATATTACGCTATGCAATTTGTAGATCAGGGACACTAAAATCAAGCAGGTGCAGAAGTTTAAACATCTACAAAGTGTTTTGACAGAAGACGGCAAGTGTGACACTGAGATCTGTAGATGTATTGGGATAGGCAAGGACAATTCCATAAAACTGGGCAGAGTTTTGTGAGACAGGAGAATCTCTTTGGTAACAAAGAAAATAGTATTGAGCTGTTACATAACATCTGTCCTCCTTTAAAGGAGTGAATGTTGGATAGTCTCCTCTAAGATGAAGAAGAGACTTGAGGCAACAAAGACATGGTTTTACAGAAGGATGTTGAGGATACAATGGACTGTGTGTGTGAGCAACAATGAGGTGTTGGAGAGGATGCAAACAAGGAGGAGATTTATACTTAACATCAGAAAGAAGCAACTGAAGTTTTTGGGACATGTAATGAGAAAGGAAGGCTTGGAGAATCTGATACTCACAGGTTGAATAGAGGGAAAGAGAGATGAGGGAAAGCAATGCATCATATACCTGGCGGGCTTAAACAAATGGATGACAGAACGTAGTCTTGGGTGGGCGGTAATTGGCATAGGCGCAAAACTTATTGAGATCTATAAGGGATAGAGAGAAGTGGAGAGCCATAATCACCTACATCCTGAAAGGACACAGCTCATGAACAGAATGCTGATTTTGTCACACAACATCTTGTATATAAATACATATATGCACAAATTATAAATATATATTTAATGGCTACAGCAATATTTTAATTCGAGATAAAGATTTATGTATACATATATATGTTTATGTAATATTTTTTTATGTGCTATGTCCCTTCAGGACATAGGTTATCATGGCTCTCCACAGCTTCCTGTCCCTTGTAGCTTTAAGTAACATTTGTTTCTTTATTATCCTTCCCAGTCCCTACTCTGCCATTCATTTATACTAGGTTTTTAGCGAGATTATGCACTGCTTTCCATTGCTCTCTCTTTTGTCTTCATTATAACCTATGAATGTCAAATTCTCCAAACAAGTGTCCTTTTAGAGTTTGTTTTCCATAAAGCTTCCTCATTATTCACATGTTTCATCCATGATATTCTCAGCATCCTTCCACAAAATTACATCACTGTTTTTGGGAGATTTCTTTTGTTTTTTTTATTATAAGGTTCACTCTGTACCAGCTCAGGCAGCCACTCACGGAAAAGGATTATGAGAAGAAGCTGTTTGAGTGGAACTCACTACTCATCAATGGAATATAGCGGGAAGTGGGTGGTTTACTAGTATGTAAGTGGCATGGCAGGTCCTAACTGTGAAGTGGTTTGCTAGTATGTAAGTGGCATGGCAGGTCCTAACTGTGAAGTGGTTTACTAGTATGTAAGTGGCATAGCAGGTCCTAACCATGAAGGTTAGACCTGGTGGAACCAAGGAATATAGTTTCTCCGAACTGTTGTTAAATGTCTCTTCTTTAACTGTGAGGAGGAATTTGTTCAGAATTCCCTACTATATATGAGCATTGATATTACATAGCAGATTGATTTTACTATTTTTCCAACAATTTACCTCGTTTTTAATATTTACAGTATTAAATGGGTTCATTTATATAAAATGATATTCTAAAATAAAATATCTTCTACATCTGTTACATTGTTTATAAAGCCTCCAATGTTAAATAGTTTATAAAGACTACAAAGTTAAATAGTTTATAAAGCCTCCAATGTTAAATTGTTTATAAAGACTACAATGTTAAATAGTTTATAAAGCCTCCAATGTTAAATTGTTTATAAAGCCTATAAAGTTAAATAGTTTATAAAGCCGACAATGTTAAATAGTTAATAAAGCCTACGATGTTAAATAGTTAATAAAGCCTACAATATATTCTAAAATATTTTCACATTTTTTTCTCTTCTAGGAAGTTATACTTTGTGACTGATAATTGGTTGATTAGGTCAAGTGTTTCCAAATACTTAATGTCAGAGAAAATTACTACTGTGTTTAACTTAGCACCAAAAATGGATGATTTGAAGTGAAAAATAGGAAATGGAAATAACACAAAAGTCCGTTGGTCTAAGACAAGAAAGATTATTTAAGATTTCCTCTTCCTTGTCAGTAAAAAAAACAACCTCCCCAAAAATCTTTTACATCAACAATGGAATTGGCTGAGTAGTCTGATTAATTCATTGAATGTCTTTTTAGCAGAATGATGATGTCTGTCAGAAGACAGTTCATTTATCAAAAAAATTTCTCTGAAAATATAGATACATAAAAAAGGAATATATAAATAATATAATTTGTGTATTCCTTTTCCTCTTACACACACACACACACACACACACACACACATATATATAACATTTGTCATAATTTTGTTTTAAAAAAAAAAGAACCAGAGATTATTTCTGATAAAATTTGTCTCATATATTTCTGTATATGTGTTTTTGTGTACATAGACATGAATATTTATTTCTGTGTTTGAGTGCACTTACATGTGTGTGTATATATATATATATATATATATATATATATATATATATATATAATGAAATAAATAAATAAACAATATTTCTTTTCTTCATTGATTTTTATAAAAGAGGACATGAGAGTTGATTTCTTGTAAGCTTTTACTATGCCCCGCACACACACTTGTATTGTTATTTGCAGTAGATGTAGTAGAGACAGTTGCAGTAGCAATTGTAGATTCAAACAAAAAATATATAAACTTTCAGATCCTTAATCTGAATTTTGATGATTAACTAATAGATATCATCATCATCATCATCATCATTATTATTATTATTATTATTATTTCCTTCCTTTGTTGAAAAGACTTAATCTTTCAGTACCGTAAAGATATAATTTTTTATATCCATAGATAGCTGAAAGTATATATCTGGTTTTTTTTTTTTCACCTCTTAAAACAGAAGTAATTTTGTTTGAAGAATTACTAAATATTAATCATTTTGCATGAATGTAATTCCTCTACAAAAAAATACAAATTATTTGGTTATCTATTTTAGATCCTGTCATCATGAATTAAAATATTACGACTTTCTTCTAAAAACAAGAGAATGCAATATTTTATGGTTTCACCCTGTTTGGATAAAAATGTAGTGACATTTAAATAGAATTTGTTGATATGAATAACAATGGATATACATCCTGATCACCAGATGCCACTTTTGAGCAACAGCTTCAAGTACCAATTTATATTTTGGTTCAGAATATGTAAGATAAAATGATTTTGTAAAAATTCACCAATATTGTTACTTCCTTGGAACTGAAACAGGATCAATTACTATAATTCTGTTTCCATAATTCCCACAGTGTCTACTACAACTTCAAGAACTCAGTTAGTTTATGCAATTTTTATTGAATTATGGTATTTCACAGTATTATATTATATTAAAACATATTTTATTAAAAGCTGAAAAAACATATCTGACCTACATCTTATACACATACTATATCTTTTAAGCACCATGAATGACAATAAAGATAAATAGTTTATAAAACCTACAATGTCAAATAGTTTATAAAGCCTACAATCTAAAATAAGCTTATAAAGCCTACAATGTTAAATAGTTTATATAGCCTACAAAGTTAAATAGTTTATAAAGCCTACAATGTTAAATAGTTTATAAAGACTACAAAGTTAAATAGTTTGTAAAGCCTCCAATGTTAAATTGTTTATAAAGACTACAATGTTAAATAGTTTATAAAGCCTATAAAGTTAAATAGTTTATAAAGACTACAATGTTAAATAGTTAATAAAGCCTATAAAGTTAAATAGTTTATAAAGCCGACAATGTTAAATAGTTAATAAAGCCTACGATGTTAAATAGTTAATAAAGCCTACAATGTTAAATAGTTAATAAAGCCTACAATGTTAAATAGTTTATAAAGCCTACAATGTTAAATAAGTTTATAAAGCCTACAATGTTAAATAGTTTATAAAGCCTACAATGTTAAATAAGTTTATAAAGCCTACAATGTTAAATTGTTTATAAAGCCTGCAATGTTAAATAGTTTATACAGCCTACAAAGTTAAATAGTTTATAAAGCCTACAATCTAAAATAAGCTTATAAAGCCTACAATGTTAAATTGTTTATAAAGCCTACAATGTTAAATAGTTTATATAGCCTACAAAGTTAAATAGTTTTCATAGCCTCCAATGTTAAATAGTTTATAAAGCCTACAATGTTAAATAGTTTATAAAGCCTACAATGTTAAATAAGTTTATAAAGCCTACAATGTTAAATAGTTTATAAAGCCGACAATGTTAAATAGTTTATAAAGCCTACAATGTTAAATATTTTATAAAGCCTACAATGTTAAATACTTTATAAAGCCTACATTGTTAAATTGTTTATAAAGCCTACAATGTTAAATTGTTTAAAATAATGTTAAATTATAAAGCCTACAATGTTAAATAGTTTATAAAGCCTACAATGTTAAATAAGTTTATAAAGCCTACAATGTTAAATAAGTTTATAAAGCCTCCAATGTTAAATAATTTATAAAGCCTACATTGTTAAATTGTTTATAAAGCCTACAATGTTAAATTGTTTATAAAGCCTACAATGTTAAATTGATTATAAAGCCTACAATGTTCAATAGTTTATAAATCCTACAATGTTAAATAAGTTTATAAAGCCTACAATGTTAAATAAGTTTATAAAGTCTCCAGTGTTAAATAAATTTATAAAGCCTACAATGTTGAATTGTTTATAAAGCCTACAATGTTAAATAAGTTTATAAAGCCTACAATGATCAATAGTTTATAAAGCCGACAATGTTCAATAGTTTATAAAGCCTACAATGTTAAATAGTTTTAAAATACAAAGTTTAGTATAAGTTTAAACAATGTTCAATAGTTTATAAAGCCTACAATGTTAAATAAGTTTATAAAGCCTACAATGTTAAATAAGTTTATAAAGCCTACAATGTTAAATTGTTTATAAAGCCTACAATGTTAAATAGTTTATAAAGCCTACAATGTTAAATAAATTTTAAATAATGTATATAAAGTTTATAATGTTAATGTTAAATAAGTTTATAAAGTCTACAATTTTAAATAAGTTAATAAAGCCTCTGATGTTAAATAGTTAATAAAGCCTACAATGTTAAATTGTTTATAAAGCCTACAATGTTAAATTGTTTATAAAGCCTACAATGTTAAATAAGTTTATAAAGCCTACAATGTTAAATAGTTTATAAAGCCTACAATGTTAAATAGTTTATAAAGCCTACAATGTTAAATAAGTTTATAAAGCCTACAATGTTAAATTGTTTATAAAGCCAACAATGTTAAATAAGTTTATAAAGCCTACAATGTTAAATAAGTTTATAAAGCCTATAAAGTTAAATAGTTTATAAATCCTACAATGTTAAATCAGTTTATAAAGCCTGTTAATGAAATTTAGGACAGATTATAAGAATGTCTAACTCCAGGATTTGTAGGATATTTTTAAAGAAACACATATAATAAATATGAATCAAATATTTTAATCAAATGTTGGTCAGTTTAGTGAATTTGAAATGAGCACAGTTTTACTCTGTTCTAATGTAGATAATTTAAAGAAAGAAATGGTATAAAAATAATTTTAAAAACAAGCTTACTATTAAGAGTGACAGACCAAATATCTTAAAATGTTTTACATAAACTCTATCCATACAGTAAAAAACAATAGAATTATTTGTGTGGCTGAATAAACAAACTTTTCTATTGGCTGACTTTGTTTCAAGCAATTAACTGATGTGATGATAGATTTATTTACTCTTTATTCATAATTTTAATGTTTTATAATTTATCTATGTTTTATGTTTTTAGGACATCTTTGTTTTTTTCTGCAATTTTAATTTTCTAGTAATTCATTTCACTTCAGAGTAAAGTCAGGTCAATATTCGTTTGAATCCCCAAATTCTGAATCTCTGCTGAAAATATCATTCTCATGTTAGCTTTCAGTTTTTTTTATTTAATGTTTACAAATGTGTTTCACTTAAATATACTAGCCTAAGTCTGGTACAAGACCAACATTTTTTAATGCTTAAGACAAAAAACAAGAAGACAGAGTTTATAGTGTTCCCCAAAATGAAGAGCCTGACATACCAGTTACAAATTGGAGATATGAAAATCAAACAAGTATTAAAATTTAATTTTCTAGGAAGTGTCTTAACAGAGAACAAAAAAATATTACACCAAAATCTAAATGTACATTGAGATAGCAAGATTGTTCCATAAGCTAAGCAAAGTATTAAGAAAAAGGAAAATTTCATTGAAAACAAAGAAGTGAACTGTATTGTTATGTAATATCAGTCCTCCTATATGGCAGTGAATGCTGGACAATCTCATCATAGATAAAAAAAAAAGAGGCCTGAAGCAATAGAAATGTGGCTCTACAGAAGGATGTTGACGATACTATGGCCTGAACATGTGAGCAATGAAAATTTTTAGAGAAAAGGGAAACAAAAAGGACACTTGTACTTAACATCTGAGCACATAACAAGAAAAGAAGGCTTATAAAATCTGACACTCACAGTACATATTAAAGACAAGGGGGACAGAGGAAAGCCGTGCATAACCTAACGAGCCTGTGTCAATGGATAGCAGAACAGGGATTAGGAAAGATAGCAAAATAACAAAATTTACTCAAAGCTACAAAGAATAGGAAATTATGGAGAGCTATGATCACCCACATCTTGAAGGAATCAAAAGAACTAATTTGTATCTTTTATAAACCGTTTATGTAGTCAGTCTAATAGTAATTCTGATAGATTTGAGAAAGTCAAATTGGCAACTGATCTTGGAAATGACCTTCAGTCTGCTATTAACTTGAGCAGGAAATGGTTTTTAATTTTAATACCTCCAAAACTAAAATGAATAAGAAAATCTTTTTTGCTTCCCATAAGAATGGCTGATGATTAACTGCAGGAAAATAAATCCCTGTGCCTTTTGGGGTTAACATTTTCCACTCATTCACATGAATTGAAATGGTTATATCTAGTCAATTTTTGAGTCTGTTGCAATGAAACTTGGTTCACTCTCTTGCCAGACAATTTTTATCCCCTGAATCTATCTTGCACATTTATGAGTCTACCATTCTTCCATTAACTTATGGTCTCAACATATAAAAAATTGGCAGGAATTAAAGTCATTAGAAGAAAAATCACAAATTAAGCTTGTGGGTTGAGGAAAAGCTATGGAAAAAGATATTTTAATTTAAAATTGGTCAGTTATATTTTCAATCGAGATCAATAAGTAATATTTTCAATCAAAATCAGTCAGTAATATTTTTAATTAAAATTGGTCAGTAATATTTTCAATCAAAATTGGTTAGTAATATTTTGATTAAAATCAGTTGCTAATGTTTTCATTGAAAATAGATAATTTCATTTAAAATCAGTCAGTAACATTTTCATTTTAGAATAGAGGTAATATTTTCATTTAAAATAAGTAATAATATTTTTAATGAAATTAATGCTCATTATCAAAGGTGATATATTATACCAAGAGATTTATTGTATAGCATGTGGTGGCAATCCCCCCAAGTGATGCTGCAGCAGCTTCAATAACATGTGAATCTTTATATGGTTCAAGTACCAATCTGGCATCAAAGACAAATTCCATTATAGGGCTAAATAGCTCCAATTGCCTTACTATTTCAAATATAGCTAGGGATTAGTAGATTCATACCTTACCCAACTTTAGCAAAAGAATGAACAAAAACTATCTTTGCCAGAGTCTGAACTCAGTTTAACTAAGCTATAAACCTTATCATTGGTCTTGGTGTTAAAATTATGTTCTTTTAAAATCTCTTTCATCAAAAAGAGATGAATATTTGGTCTATCAAGTTTTTCTTCCATAATTTATTTAAAAATGATATTCCAGTATTCGAATCATTATTAGTTAAAATTGTGAATCAGTGAAACTTTTGTAAATAAATTTAAAAAAATCTTATATAAAAATGCAAAAAGTATTAAAAGAAAAAATTCAATAGAAGAAGCAGTTTTTCTTTCTTTTCCATGAAAAGTTAATCCTTGTGAAATATTCATGAATCTAACAAAGATGTCATAGTCAGAAATAAAAAAAAAAAAACAACAAACCCAAAGACAAAACATGGCCACAGAATTGTATTCTTCAAAGAAATTTCCAGCCCAAAATAATATCAGCATCAGATAATTCATCATTTTGATTTTTCAAATAAAATGAAATTTAAATTTATTTTCATCCTGTTAAATTATTCAGAAGAGCTTCTTGTCTGATCTGACCATATTTCAAGATTACATTTTCTAAACAAAAGATGTGTCATGCTTGTCATGCATAAAAATTACCCAAATGTTTTGTAATTAACTCTAGTGTTCATACTCTCATTTACCTGGTTGGAATTAGTTTAATTTTCTTTGTCTTATATAAAAATTAGAAAATATGACTAGTAAATAATCCTGTGTTGAGCTTTCAATCATGTAAGGTTTTTATTAAAAAAAAAAAAATGGAGTATTGCATCTATGGCATAATTTGTAGAGGAGGGAAATGGAAAAAATAAGGCTGATGATTTACATAGTTTAGAACAAACAAGCTCTAAGTTGAAATTAGAATAAGGAATCTATTATCCCACCTATCTTGTAAGTATTAGAAAATTAAAGATCAGTCACTTTTTCAAAATGTTCTTTGACCATGTACTCTTCAGCCATCTTCAGATGTTTCATGTAGAATTTTGTTGAATCCTATTCTGTAAGAATGAGGCATGTCTTTGATAACATTCCAGAGTACATCAGAAATCTGAGAAAAGGCTAGAGAGTGTATGGCTGAAATACTGTGTGAAAAAAAAATTTAAAAATCAGCAATAAAGAGGAAATTAGCCTGAAAAAAGAAAAAAAACCTGTTTAACAAAATTCAGACAAGAAGATAACATTGAATAAAACAAAGACAACTTTCACCAATAAAATAAGGTGCAAAGCTCAAAATTTAGCTTCATTTATAATGTTTTTTATACTAGAGTAAAAACCATATTACTATAATGTAGATTTGGAGCCTTTTAACCTCAGAATTTCTGGGAGAATTGAGCTTCAATTTAGCATTTATTCATATAGATAGAAGAAAAGTGGTATTCAGTTTAATTTTATTTACTTTCTTATATTTACAGTTTATATAATGCAATATGATAAAAATGTAGTTGGGATATAAATTAAATGTTACAAAGGTTATGGTGTCTAGGGACAAATTTTTGAACAGATCCAGTCTTTCTTGTCAAATTGTGAAATGAATGTTATCTTGAATGGCCACTCTTCTAGATCCTTTTGTACTAATGAAAATGATCCCCAAATCTCTATCCTTGGTCCCACTATGTTTTTAGTTTTCATTAATGACATTCCCAATTTAATCAGTGCTCAACTTGTTATCCATACTGATGGCACTGCCATTTACTCCTGTCTTGATAGTAAGTCCAATCAACTTGATAAGGTCAAATTAGCAGCTGATGTCAAAAATGACCTTCAATCTGTTGTTAATTGGGGCAAAGTATGGCTCATTAATTTGACACCTCCAAAACTAAACTGCTCTCTATTAATCATCTGAGAGACCCCTTTCGGCCTTCCAACAGCATAGCTGATGCTAACCCCCAAAAGAGTGACACATTGCACCTTTTCAGGTTAACATTCTCAGCTGATATGAAATGAAAAGACTATATTGAATCCATTGCTAGGTCAGCTGCTAATCAGTTTGGTTCACTATGTCATGTTAGACATTTTTTCTCTCCTAAATCTATCTTGTACATCTACCATGTCTACCATTAATCCATGCTTAGAATACAACTGCCATATGTGGTCTGGTGCTCCTGCTATATATCTTGAGATCCTTGATAAAATCCAAAGAAGAATCAGCAATACTATTAGTCCTGATCTGGTGTCTCAGCTTCAGTCATTTTCCAATCACCAACTTCAAAATGTCTTATTTATTTTTCTTTAACTCTGGAAGAGGCATGGCATGTGGAACTAGAAAAAATCTACCACAGTGACTGAAATAAAATGTTTGGTTCAAAATTCCAATCACCTGAAGACCAGAGCATACAATGACCAAAATGTTGTGAATATGACAATGGAGATGAGGATAACAGTCTGAATAATGTAAATAATGCAAGTAATAGACTGGACTGTTCTATTTTAATCTTTTTTATTAATCCTGATTGTTTCATTTTGCATGTTAATGAAGCCACAAAAAAAAAACTCTTTATGTTGTTAGCAATTTATCTTTCTATTCTTAAAGAAATTTGCTCGTGGCAAAAAATGTAAATATTCTCTTGTTAGTATTGTGCTCCACTTGAATTTCATATGCGTATTTCTTTGGCAAACTTTTACAGTCTTTCAAAATGATGCCAACTTTCCCTTTTTTATCATTACTGCTAATCTTTTACATTCTGATTCAAATCCCTCTTTCATACACATTATTCTTTTATATTGTTAAATGAGAAAAGGTAGCTTCTGGAAATAACTGCTTAAGTTATTTAATCCAACTCGCATAATAACACTTCCAATTATTTTCCCTTTGGCTTATTTTTTTTTTAAAAAACATGTTAGGATACTTTTTACTTGCTGCTTGCGTAAAAAAATTATTGTTTAATGTATTTTTAATCAAATATTGATTAAAAGTTTTTCCAATATAGTAGAACAAGTTTCAAACAAACAGGCTCCATAAGAGAGTGTTCTGAATTTTGATGATGTTTATTCTTTTTGCAAACTTTCCATTGTAAAGTTATTTAACTCTTATGATTAGTGATAATTATACCAAATACAGTTTTGTAGATAAATTTATGATCCAATATGCATAAGTAATTTCAAAGAAAATTTCACATAAGATATTCATCTAGGATTTGTTAATTAAGGTTTCTTTCTGGAAAACTTGAATACTCAGGTTTATTTTGAAATTGGTTTCTGAATAAAATACTAAAATTTTATCAATTCTTTGATGCATTTACACTCCTGATAAAAAGTGAAAAAAGCTTTTTCACTACAGATAAAAAAGTGAAATTTTGACAAAAGACAAATAAACAAAACCCCCAAAATGTATGCTTGTGCAGACATGCAGAATCACACACAAATATTCCATTTAAAAGAACTGATGTACTTTATCCTCAGATACATAGGAACATCCATAAATAAAACATTCACTGACATTTAAAATTAAAATTTCAACTTAAAACATGTTGCATATATTTTTCAAATGGAAACATAAAACACACACATACACACACACACACATATATATATGTGTGTGTGTGTTCAAAAACTGTCACAATATTTATGTGTTATTTATATAGAAATGGAGCTTTTTCTCTCTCTCTGCATATATGTGGGTGTGTTTGTAGAAACAGATCTTTATGAGTTAAGAAACAAAAATTATTCTTAAGTCTCTTGTCGAGACACACTTACTTGCTTATACAAATATGTGTATGATAGGATAAGGTACAATTCAATTAGGAAATGTTTACATATATATATATATATATATATATATATATATATATATATATATAAAATAATGAAATCCAAAATCACCTCATATGGGGGATAGATTTGGGCAGAATAAAACAAATATAAATACAGAGATGAATATACTGAAATAGATAGGTATATAGATAATGAACAGAATGGGATCGATATAAAGAAATTAAGATCAATTTGTAGATAGATACATTTAAAAAGACTCAAATAGTCTGATCGATAGATCTACAAAAGACTGAAACACACATATATATATATATATATATATATATATATGGCCTAACGATTGCATCTAGCATGAAACAGACAGTCGCCTCTAAATGTTGACTTCTATGTTCACTTTTATATTTACACACGCTCTATCTCTGATATTGAGCAATTTATCCCATAAATATAGCACATGTTAAGACTATATTTCTTCATACATATATATATGTGTGTGTGTGATTAATAAACAATGACATCCAAAATCACCTCATATGGGGAATAGCCTATTCCGGCAGATGAAGATATCAGTTGTTTGTCTTATCAACCCTGGTGTGAACTGAGTTCATGTCAGAAATAGAAATTTAACTGTGAAAGCTACTAAAAATATATAAAAAAACTAATACAGAATTTATCCGTTTCAATGTTTCATTCAGACAAAACGCATGAGACAGGGGTCAGGTTATTGTGTGAGTTGATAATTTTATACATGTTGTTGGTACAGGAGTAGCTAACCTTAATCATTTTTCTATTGAAGATCTTACTTAGAGGATATATATATATATATATATATATATATATATAATCATAATAATGCACACAGATTCACAAACTTGTATACCAGTATACATGAATAGCATATGTATGTCTACATTAATGTCTGTTGGAAAATATTTCACTCATCCCCTAAGTTAAAAGAGACACAACTTACTTGAAAATCGGCATTTGCAATCCTTGCATTTTATCTGGGCTTGAACACTGATCATTAATACCATCAGGAAATATGCAGCTACAAAGTAAATAGTGTGGATATTTTTTTGTTCTTTGAAAATTTCATCAGAAACTGTTTTGGTTCATATATATATATATATATATATATATATATATATATATATATATATATATACACACACATACTCAGACAGAAAAGAGAATCCCCATAAAATTTGATACACTTAAAAAGTTTTATCACAAGCCTTCTGGATTATAAATAATTGATTTATTTTTGTTTCATACTGACTTTTTAAATATAGCCACCACTTATAAAAAAAAAAACCCCAAAAAACTGTTTTTTTTTTTGTTTGTTTTTAGGTACAATTCCTTCTGTTTTACTTCCATTTTCTTAGTTTTATTTGTTGAGTGTCATCTTTTTAAATATTCATTGCTGTCACCTAATGTCACTAAATGATGCTTCCACAAATAAATGGCATGTTAATTCTGTCCAGTCTTTCCTATAAGAGTATTTAAAAGCCAAACACTCACAAGCTTTTAGTTTCAAAGGCATTTCAGGACCTGTAGGTTTTTTCACCCACTTTCATCAAATTCTGGATATTGACTCTGTAGAAAATACTGGATGAAAATGTTTTTTAAAGTCCAAAAAACAAATTGAATAATAAAAAAAGTATTATTTATTCCTTTATAAAACATTTTCATTATTCAATATATTTTTAGATTTTATTCTTATGTTAATCTGTTTGGACTAGTGTCCAAATCTCGATTGTCATGACATTTCAGATGTTGTATCCTCCAGCCAATGTCAAGTGTCATTCATATTGCTGAACTTTTGGGAATTAGGATCTGAACATTTAATTCGATTTGTGCTTGTGTGTTCTCATTTCAATGTCAGGTGGAATTTATTGTCAGATCAGAATATCCTAGTTATTCACCTGTGGATTGATTGCACCTATCTTTTCTGTATCCTTCTTGATATGAAAATGCTCATTTTATTTCCTTTCTACTCACCCCTATCATTTTTACTGGCCTGGATTTATTTAGGAAAAGGCCTATAACTCTATCTACATATATCTTTCGCTATCATTATTTAAACTTAATACGCACTAAGATGTATATTTTGTTGCTAAATTCTTCTCTGTTTTTATTATTCTTTAAAAAGAAACAATTACATTATACATTCATTGCATATTCACAAAATACAAGAATTTAGATTCATATAATTTTCTCAGCTTATCATTAATGCATTAGATGTTTTATAAAAGAACTTTTTTTTCATCATAGTTGTTTTGAGAAAACCTAGATAAGTAAGTCTACTTATTTTTTGTTTACATTCTCAGACTGGTTATTTTTCTAAATGTATTCCTGTAAGTCTGTGATTCTTGAGAAAGTCAGTTCCACTTATCAGTCATTTACCAATCGGCCAATTAAGTAACAGATTCCAGGCAGAAGAAATCAGTTTCTTCATTGCAGAAATGCTTGAAAATCCATCCTTGAAGAGTTTAAATGCCCACTTTTGTGTTGTCTGGCACTCAGTTCTTCTTCTCAGGAGCTTCTCCAACATGAAGGTATTTTTAGCCAGTCTGTCATACTCACTAGAAGATGATAGCTTGAATACACTCCAAGATTTGTGCTTGCCATTGTCTAAATATGAAAAGGCAATCAAAAAGATGATAGCTTCTATTTATATGTTACCTTTTCATAGGCAGCTTTTCTATAGTCAGTCTATAATAATAACTTCAAATATTTTGTCAGATTTACTTTTTCTTTACATTATGAATATCTTTCAGTATTAAGTTGAATAGATTTCTTGAAGAAAGAATTTTAGGAAAATCTATGACAAAGTGGAAAAAAATTGATTCCTTTCATCCTTTAGGGCTTCATCAGACTAATGTAATGGAATTACACATGTGCATGAAGGAGAGAGGATTCTGAAAATTTAAGTTTACGTTTTTTTAGTGTATTTTTTCAAACATAATTTTGGTTTAAAAAATGCTACTTTAATTAAGAGAGAAAGCAATTTACTAGGACAAAAATATAACAGAAACAATGTGTCGTAAAATCAATAACAAAGTGGAAAAAGTTGTTTCTTTTAGAGAAATTAATGCATTAGTTGCTCACAGTAATGAGTCTGGCAATAATTTTGATTTAATAATGTCTACTCTAATTAAAAGAGAAAATAATTTACTAAGATAAAAGTTTATAGAAAATGCTTTAAATGCTAGAACATCCACAGTAAATTTACATCCAGCTTTTTATATTTCACCTTTCTTGGTAGATCTTTTAGTATCCCGATGTGGGATATTTAATAACAAAATCGATAAAAACATAAAAAGAAAAAGCAACTAAATTAAATCTGCTAGAATATACTCAAACATATATATATTTAAAAAAATAAACAGTATTTAAAAAAATAAGAAATGAATTTTAAAAGGCCACTGATTTTCATTATCTTTATTTGAATTCACATCTCTCCTGCTTTTTTGGTATTTGTACACTATTTACTACTCAGGAGAAAAATAAACTATTAATATATTGCTCCATCCATCTGAAAAATTCTACCTCTGGTAGATATTATACTAAGACCAACAACAAATATAATCCTGTTTCTTGCTGACAATAAAATCATAAAATTGCAATAGTCAACTGGTTGTCAAATGTACTACTGGTTTGGAAAACAATTTGAATATATCATTCATTGTAGTCAAACATATGTGTCAGTAAAATTATTATATCAATATGTAAATATATAGTATTATAAGTCCTTGTTTCTGATTGGTTGTCACAAAAAAATCAGTATTTTTTTAAAATTTTCACTTCACACTATATGGCCATGAAATTTGATTTTCCATTTTGTTTTTTGTTTATTGTCCAGTTTTCATAGTCGCTATGTCAGAACAGGGTTTAGGAGAGATAGCAAAGAAACAAAATTTACTAAAAGCTAAAAATCACAAGAAACTGTGGAGAACCATGATCACCAACATCTTGAAGAGACATGGCACATAGAAGAAGAAGCTTCTTTCAACATTTTTGCTTCCTTATCCAATATTGGTAGAAAAGCAAAGATAAAAATTCAAGGCCAGTTGACATTCTTAGTGACACTGGCAAATTTTACACTTTATTGATAGATGGATAAAACTTTATCATCATTAAAATGACTTTTCAATTTTCTATTAGAAACATTTGTTGTGTTAATTATAATTTTTAACTATATTTCTTGGAGTTTCAGTAATCTGGTTAATTAGGTGAAACTTGTAAAATCTGGTAAAATCCATAAAACTATTGTTACATTTGTTAATATTAGGTGTAAACTATTATTACTTATATGTCTGTGAAATATCCTGCCCATTTATGTCAGAAATATTTCTGTGAATCCATTCTCTTCCCAAGTTTTCTAAACACAGGGGGGAAATTATAAATAGTTAATAATATGAACGACAGTATGTACAGGATGAACATGGTATATGAGAACACACATTCATCAGGTCATAAATAGAAGAAAATATTATGCTAGTAGCATACACCAAATTTTAACATCATCAACATTAGAGCATTAATATGATAACTTTTATCCTAACAGAGTAGGTAAAAACATGCACTATGCTTGTTGCCCATTTCACTAACTACAGTGACTCATATCTATCCAGCTTCTTGAAAGGGACCAGGTGAAAAACATGAATGACAGATCATTCTGCACAGGTGTAACAAGTTCACATTGAGTGATGGTCCTGGGGGTCATAAACAATGAGGGACATTTTTTTCAACAGAGCTAATGTCAGTGCCATCTTTTACACTATGTTTTTGGATACAATGTTGAAGCTGTGAATCAAAAGAGGAGCTGTAAATTGTCCAACTCCTTCCAAAATGGCCCATGTATATCTGGCCAAGAATTTTCATGGTCATCTCACTCCATAATGTATTCTTCCCATTTGCTTAATTTCAGTGTCCGTGATGACTACAATTGGGCTATCATTAAAGAGACTAATCAGCAGATCCGCAATACAAATAATTCTTTGAAGGCTGAAATTGTGGCTTTGAAGGTTACTTGACCTCTGGCCATTCAGTTACTTTTAAGGTCACTTCAAAGCTATCCTTGAAGCTGAGGGCAGTTTGTTAAATAATATATTTTGGGTTTTTCTAATCTTAACATAGGTATACTTTTTTTTTTTAATATACTGATTTTTTTAATATCTGCTTTTTATTTATATTGCAGTTTGCTATCAATTACCCCATGCATACATACATACTTTCTCTATTCCTCTATATCTCTCTTCATATATATATATATATATATAATTATATTTGCTCTACTCTGTATTGAGAACTCTTTTAAGAATAGTATTTTTTGGTTATTGGAATTTATTCTGTATACATCAATCCTATACTTGTATATATATATATATGTGTGTGTGTGTTTATATATATATATATATATATATATATATAAAAACACATACACACACAGACACTCTCTCTATATATATATATATATATATATATATATATATATATATATATAAATGTAAAAGACAATGGAAAACTGTAATAGTTGACGATGCATTTCATCTGATGTGGGACTGGATGAAAAGTATCAGCAACTATTACAGTTTTCCTATTGTCTTTTACATTTATAAATATTGTCTATTTCTACAGGTTAACTCTCTAAGAAAATTTTCATATATATATATATATATACTTGAACACAATGTTCAAGCTGTGAAATCACAGGAAGAAAATATATACATATATATACATAAAAACACACACACTCTCTCTCTCCATATATATATATATATATGCACACATAGGTGTAGTGAAAGGTTCTTGGCTCAAATAGCTTTTCCAAACATAAAATTCAAAGTGAATAATTGTAAAAAGATGTTGCTTGTATTGTCACCCTTGACAGATCAATCAGTATAGAAAAAGAAAATCCTCTAAATATGTATTTTTAAGATACATGCCAACAAAATTTATAAGAATAAATACTTTGACCTTTCTCTGCAGAAATCCACGTCCATAGTTCATGATATTTATTCTTGTGTCTTTCCTCCATTTTCAAATATCTCTAATGCTTTATAATTGGCATGTATCATTTGTTACTATTCTACTGAGAATAGAATTTTAGTTATGTTGATGTGTAAGTTTTTCTTATTAGTCATCTCTTATATAATACTGGTGACCTGTCTGTTTGAGAGTTTTGTATTTATATCATACACAGTGTGGATTTTTTAAAATGTTTCTTCTTTTCTCTGTCTGTAACTTCTGTTATATGACAGTAAACAGAAATTACGACCTCAATTCAAGAGATAAGCAGACAAATGAGTTAAACTGAGTGAACAGATACTACACTCTAATCCAGTATTTACTTGCCTCTTTACTTGAGGTTGTTTTTAATGTTGGTTGCCAATATGCACACATATGAACCAAGTGCAAAAATTTCTCAGTCCCCACAACTGGTGCTTCACTAGTGTCAGTTATCCACAAATCTTCCTTTTGATGCACAATAAAGAAAGTGCTGCTGCAGTGTTGTAATCCTTGGGACAAGGATTGCCTGTGAACTGTTGGAAAATAGAAATACTGCAGAGGTATGGAGAACAAATACTACACTTTGATCCTTTATTTACTCACCTCCCCACCTAACAGTGGTGGGATGTCACATGAGGTCACTTTTAATGTGGGATGCCGATATGGTGCAAGGATAAAAATTTCAACCACTGACATTGATATCTACCAACACACTCTAGTGCAATAAGGGGAGGTACTGTTGCAGGGTTTGAATCCCTAGGAACAGGTATCCCTTAAAGCTCTTTTGTAAACTTTTATATAAAAGAAACATGGAAGAATAGATACTACCCTTTGATCTTTTAATTACTTGTCTCTGCACCTAACAGGATTGAGATGTGACATGAGGTCATTTTCAATGTGTAATGCTCATATGGACCAAGGAGAGAAAAATGTCCACAACCAAGGCAACTGCTGTCACACTGATTTTGATATCTGCCAGCCCTCCCTCTGTAGTGTAATAAGGGAGGTTCTTTCACAGGGTTGGAATCCTCTGAAACTAGGAATCCCTCAAAAGCTTTCCATGAATTACATAGAAACATGGCAGAGAGGTGACAAACAGATACTACATTTTGTTACTTTGATCTTAGACAGGAAAGCCGATTCATATATAGTGCCATCAGTTTTGATGAGTACTGTGCTAATAGACTTTGTAATTTTCTCATCTCTAAGAATCTCTTCCTGAGACAACACCCGTCCATAACTCTGAAGAATAATGATTAGATCATTTCTTGATGCATGCATTTGATAGAAGTTATTTTCTACTTCAAACTTGGCTAAAATCTCTTTTGGTACATACTATTACTTATTATAGAGAGCATGTTTTCATTACCAGTACCTTTAATGGAAATATTGACTGTGACTGAGCTTAATTTTGTGTCTGAATACTATGACTAAATGACAGGAAAAATGTTTTGGAAGATCGAATATGAAGTTATAACCAATAAGAAAGCCATTTTGATGCATTGTGTTCTTTCTGCTTCTTTCCTGTACACTATCTTGGAGTATCTCTGATACTTATAGATTCAACAGTGATGAAGTACCTCATATCAGGCTATGATTCATTACTTGGACAGTTTCAGATCAATTCCCATAAGAGAAAACTTTCCTAAAGTGTAGAGTACATAGAAATCCAGCATTGGCCACAAACAATATCATCACTTTGAATAATCGGTGAAAAACGGTGTGTGTCTCTCTCTCGCTTTTGCCAGGGAAAGGATGGGCTTTATGAAAAAGCTAAACAATTCAGATCAACAGCTAAATTTTCTCATTCTATTCTTCTTTCTCCTCCAGCAAACATTGATTGCAAAAGAAACCTCGCGACAAGATATACAAACGCATCTAATTATGAGGAGTTGTGGAATTTAAACATCAGGAAATGGTTCTTTCAGAATCAGCTTCTCATGCAAAAGATATGAACAGAGTTGTGGATGAAATTACATGAATTTTTCCCCCAAAATGTGTAGGCATGTGATACTGTTCAATAGGATGAGATGTTGATAGACAAACACAATTCTTAAGGAATATTGCCAAATATCTGTGGACCCTTTAAAATGAATTTAGGGAAAGAAAAATGGACTGTGAAGTGGATATAGAAAGTATTATGAAAGAGAAATTGTAAATACAGCTGAAAACATCTACAGCTACACATAAACTGTTTTATATATATATATATATATATATATATATATATATGAACAATTGCCAATATCTCCAAATAAAGAGAAAGAACAGACAGATTAAGAATCCACAGTTCTTTAGCATTTACTTTTTAAAAAAGTCCTCAATACATCAGAGAGCATAATATTTTATTAATATTGACTTGTCTTTTGACTGGTTAACCTAGACATACCCACAAAATTTTGAAGTTTTGTTCTCTCCTCCTTTTTCACTCTTAAATAAGTTACCATATTGTTTTTTGTTTTCAAAAGTAAATCATTTTCAGCATAAGTTACCTAACATTGCCTGATGACAGAACAATTTTATGTTCCAAAGCAGAAATTTTTATGCAGCAATGTAAAATACTTCTTAAATAAAATATTATTCAAAAATATATATATATATATATATATATATATATATATATATATATATATATATATATATATATATACGTGCTGAAAAGTTCTCAGCCCACCCAATAAGGGATTTAAAAATTATGATTTTTGGTCATTTGGTTAACTTTTGGGATGTGGATCTGCACCCCTTGAATATAATAGAAAAATAAAATTGTACACCCTGAAGTCAGTCAGTTAAGTGTCATACATGATATGCATTTGGGCAATCATCTCATTCAATTCATGACTGACTAGACAGAAGACTTTTCCTATAGTAGGTTGCTATTTCTTTTTGTGGTAGACTGGTTGCTAGCCAAGGCTTATATGACCCAAACTGGCCTGCAATTCAACCCATAGTTGGGGAAAAAAGAGATAGATTCATACCAAGGGTATTTCTGTGTAAGTGAATATAAGAAACTCAAGTGGAATTAAATACAGAGCTGATTTTGATGTATAAATCATTTCACCCCAAGCAAGGTTATAAAGCCATTAAGATGGGGTTACTGAAAGTGAAAGAAACAAGGAGAGTAGTAAAAAGACATGATTGAAAGACGTAGCAATACTGACATTGTATTTAAATTTTTAAAGATCAAAGTTGACAGGAAATTAGGGAACTGGAAAAGAGTTCCACAGGTCAAAAGTTTGAGAGAAGAAACTATTAGCATAGAAAATATGGTTACAACTTTCAGCAATTTTTTTACCATCTACATTAGCACATAGTATCACAAAAAATAATCATTGTATATGGCTAACAGTTCAGCTGAAAGTGCTCAGGACCAACAAACTTTTGAACCACTTTTACATTCAGAAAAGATAGTTGTATGTATAAAGGAAAAACAATAAAAAAAACTAAACAAAATAACTTGTCAATCTTATTCAATAAAATATGTATATGTAGGCATAAAAATAAATATCTGCTTAAATATGTTGATCCAGATTAATATTTTAATTTTTAATGTAAATTTCTATTTGTTTTTAATATCAGTTATTATTTTCTTTAATATAAATTTATGCTTTTTGTTTAAATAAGAACAAGTAATCTCCCTTTAATTAAAAAATATTTTTCAAAAATTAAAAAAAGGTAAAAAAAGAAATTAAAATATAAATATTCACACCTCAAAAATATTTTTTTTTTATATATACATATATATCTCCCACTTATTTTAACTTCCAAATATATGAAAAAAATCAAAAACTGTAATCCCAACATAATATGTAACAATACCAAGATTGATATAACCAGATATATTAAAATTAAAATTGTTTAACAGTCGGTTCATATTCAGCACCTGAAGATTGTGTCATGCATGAAACTCAGTTGTGCTAGTAGTGAGAGATAATATATATATATATATATATATATATATATATATATATACACACATATATATATATATATATATTTATATTTATATATTTATTAATATATACTTAATAGCTCTGTTGTATTACATCATGGGTACATAGCCAAGTACTTAGAACATTTGCATTCTGACCATGAAGCCTGAATTCGAATCTCACCAAGGTCGATTTGTCAGGAAGGGAACTTCCTTATGTTATCAGACTGGAGCGGTCGATCCCAGTGTGTGGCACCTTTGGAAAGTGCCTGAAAACCACACCATGGGTTGACCCAAACCTTGTGAGTGAAATTATGTAGATGGAACCCTTGTGTGCAGTCGATGACTGTGCTAGCACAAAGTCACAAGTCATCATGGCTGAGGGCTTGAGCGTGCCTGCCTTGTTCAAATTGTTGATCATGCCAGATAACACATTCTTTCCCAGAAACTGTAACTAAGGTCTGCTCAGCATAGTTTCAATATAAACCACAGGTGTTGAATAAACACAAATGCTCCAGAGCAAGTGTTTGCAATAAGGATTGGCTAGCCACCCTAGTAGATGGGTATCCTCAATTACAAGTGGCCAGCTATGCATAAATTATATCAAGCATTGTTTTATAAACACCAGCACTATATGTGTAATATATTATATAAACACACATGCATACACATATATATCCTTGATAGGTAGATGCCAGATAACACTTAATATATATTTCACATGTTGTATGTAGGGAATATATAGAAGTTGCCAGAAAGTTTTAGGCTGACAAAGAAGATATTCTGATGTTTGGTGATTTGGTAAGATTTTAGAATATGGCTCAGGCCAAGAACATTTTAGCATCTCTTTGTAGTTGGAGCAATTTGGGAGGATGAAGATAGCTCTAAAAAACCAACTCTGTGCTGTCTTATGCCTTCTGCACACCTCATAACAAAAACAGAGAATATTGTGAATAATCTTTGGCTTTGAATGACAAGAATAAATATGAAAGCTGCTAACAAAATCAATTAGATTTCTTGTTCCTAATCCAATATTGATTATCTATAAACTTATTTCCCTATTTCTTTTTTTCATTATTTATGCATATAGGTATCCTTGATAGGTAGATAGTTATTGCAGACAGGTGACAGGTAACACCAACCAATTGTTCACACTTATCAGTAAGAGCTTCCTGTATATCTTTCTAAACATTTTTTTATGTAAAAGGAACTCTTGAAAATTTATTGTTTTAACCAAGAAACAATTCTTCAAAAACTCTGATCTTCTGTGGAATATTTCAGCACCATATATATATATATATATATATATATATATATATATATATATATACTCTTAAGGTGTGCTATATTTATGGGATAAAATGCTCAATATCAGAGATACAGTGTGTGTAAATGTAAAAGTGAATATAGAAGTCAACACTGTTTCATGCTAGATGCAATCGTCAGGCCACTCTTCATTATGCCTCACCTTCACAGCCTTTCTTCATCTATTTGATGCTGCATGTCTATGATTCTCATCAGGAAAAAAGGGATGGCACTAGGTCCCAAATCCTCTTCTAACCATTACCCTGAATTTGATTGCTGTGCCGCAGTTCACCTGCCCTCATCACAAGGATAAAGTCTTAATACTTGAAGCATTATTAACAGAATGACTACAGAGTGCCATCTACACTAGTTTCAAAGTTAAAATGATCCTTTTCATAGGGCCCTGGTGTTCTCAATCAGGGTGGAGGATTTTCCTCCAAGGGAGAAATTTAATTTCAGGGTTTCAGAATGGGAGGATAAAATCTTTTATTTTTCTTGTATTTTTTTGTTTTTTTAATTTACAGAATTGTCTTTATTGAATTACAATACCTTGGCATTTTATTGAACATTTTTTTATTGAAGTATGCTTCAGTCTATTTATTTATGATATGTCCCAGAAAGGGATATATTTGTTCGAAGTAGCAAAGTGGTTTGGGACTACTGTAACTGAGTAGGACAATCTAGCAGGTAACCGTAATGGACTGGTCCTCGTTGTAGTGGTAGGCAATAGGTGTAGTCAATAAACGTCCCCAATAGGCGTCGTTATGTACCTCCACATCAGTCTGTATTTATGGCTGACACCAGTCAATTATATTACTGTGAGGGGGAACACAGGTGTATGCATATTCATTACATCATTTTAATAATTAGTTATGAATTAAGACTAATTACTGTTACATATATTCAAGTTTAAAAATCCATCAAAATTTTCTATTGATATTAAATTTGTAAAACTCCTATAAAAATAATCCATCTATATGTATTAATATGGAAAAGAATGATTTTCAATAATATATGCATATTATTTGGAATTCACCTTTTGAATGGAACAGTTTTAGAAACTGTTGGGAATGACATCCTAACATTTGGTGAAAATGGCGAAGTGGGTAAAAAGATTGAGAGCCATTGTCCTAGGCAGACAACCAACCAAGTCTAACAAGCTTTTTCTATCTGTATTCCAAGAGTAGTTATCTGTACAAAGTAGGAACATTCAACTCTTAGAGGTATTTGATATACCCACATATCTATGATTAATACTATACTTTTTAGTGAACAGTAATGATAATTATCATGGTGAATTGTAGTACCATTATACACTAACTGTTTGGTCTTTCTGAAGACAGTCATAAATATACCTTACTTATTTTAAAAGAAACATTGTCATGAGCTTTTGTGTTGACTTTTGGGTTTTGAATTTCTACAGCTGTGAAAAACCTGACGGATGTTTGGTCACTTGACTATAGTAGTATAACCATACTCCCCGAAAAGTGACAAGTCAGTTAAAAAAATTATCACTTGCTTGCTGAAAATGTTATAGAATCAACTGGGAGGTGTTCATTTGATATTGTTTCTGGTCAGTATTCAGACATTTTGGCACCCACTTGGCTGACAGCTTGTGCATACCTAACTACTCATGAATTATAAACTCAATGCATTCTCTGAATATCTCTTGTGTCTCAGAAATTCTTTTTGGCTGAGATTTGTCCATCATGCAAAATTAGGTCATCAATAATTTGACATTGTTGAAGAACTCTCAGACCATGCTACATCTTGGATCTCCAAATTTCCATGCTAGAAATTCATACACCAGTTCTTTAAAGAAAATATTTGTTACATGTTCATGGCTTTCCTTTAGAATTTTCTTCTGGAGAAACAAAAAATCTATGAGAGATCACAATTCCAGACTTGAAACAAATTCAAAAACAAGTGTAAGGATCATGTATCATGAGGAAAGGGGTCAGATCATGAACTTTGCAGCAGCCCCATTTGTGTATAGGTATATAAATTCATAGGGGTATTGAAAAGTTCTTAACCAAACCAACAATATATTAAAGTAAAATATTCTGATGTGCAATCAGACTTTGGAAAGTGTATTACTACCCACAACTTATACACAGATATATATATACGGACATATGTTTGTGTGTGTGTATATATATATATATATATATATACACACACACACACACTACAGTTCAAAATTTTGAAGCCACCCTCAGAATTAGCATGGGATGAACTTGACAGAAGAATGAAACTTTTCCATTCCAAAAATGAAAAAATACACTTATATAGAAATTTACATATTCAGTTAAAAATAGAAAAAAAAACACATTTTTGATAATGGCTAATAGAATAACTAAAATGCTCAGATATACAAAAGATTTGTACAGTTTTTTTACACATTTTATGTCCTAAAAAGAAAAAAATGCTTAATTGTAGTATCTTGTCAGTTGTCTTTAATGAAACTTGTTTAAAAGAGGGATTGCTGCCAAAATTATATATATATATATATATATATATATATATATATATATATATAGCTTTAAACACTAATATTCCATGGAATATTAGTGTTTAAGCCTTTTTATTATATCCTTACTCTGTCCTGGACATTGAGTTCTACCTGGATTCTATCTTGGAATAATTTTTTTTTTATACAAATATATATGTATGTGTATATTTACTACTAATATTATATATATATATATATATATATATATATATATATATATATATAACAGTGTATGTTTATGTAACCTGCTGTCTGAATATTTTTTCATTAGCAACAAGATTCACTGTCACATTGTTTTTTAAACCAAACAAGTGTCCTTTCTCATAAAAATTAACAAAAAGAATAAATCTTTTGATTCTGGAAAATATATAAGAAGGAAATTTATCTATTTCCTCAGTTCAAAGTAATGTGTAAACTTTCATTGGTTGTAAATTATGCAAATCATTTTTTGAACAAATTTAAAATGATATTTCAAGCTTGAAGATTTTCAAAGTGTGAAAATATAGTACATATATTAAAGACTTTGCGCATATATATTAGATTTTTTCCTCATAAAACCTACACATTATAAGCATATATGTACACACACATGCATGCACATACTTTGTATTCTTTTTACTGTAGATGTAGAAAAAAAACATTAAAAACACTTCCATATATGCATTGTCTTTCTCCTTTTTACATCAGATCCAAGGAAGAACTTTGAGTAAACTCTCTCTCTCTCTTTCTCTCTCTCTCTCTCTCTCTATATATATATATATATGACGTGTGTGTAAAAATGTCTTTTCAAATATAACTATACATAATTTATATCTACTTGTCAGTATTAGTATGCAAATGTGTATATTCATCTTGGAAGGTACAAGTGTGTGTATTCTGTCAAAATATCTTGAATCCTTTCATCAGAAAATCTTTATACTTATTTTTAGTCTGATGAAACAATATATTAAGAGATGCATAAAATATAATACATTTCTCTTCCCAACTCCATTTATACCAACTATTGATCAACTTCTTCTGTAGCTAATATTAAAAAGGCGAGAATATTTTTCGAAGATTATACGTGTGCCGCACTTGAAACTTTTTGAAGATCTCATTTCAGTTACCATTTCTTAATTTCCTTACTTCAAAAGTTTGGTTTATTCAATATGAATAAATTTTCTGACCATCTATTAACACACAGTTGACTGTATAAGAGATTTGGCATATATAAATACATGAGACTTATAGAAACCAATAAGTACTTTTTTATGTATTATATTTCATACCAGTGGGACATACAAGTTTTAGAAAAGGCATTCCACTTTCAAATCAGTAATTTCCAAAGGGAAAATCTGTGAGCATAGCTAAAAGGTTAGAGTATGTGTTTTGTGCATGCTGCAAATTTGTGTTGTTAAATGCATTCACAAAGCAAGTAGGATTTGGCCATAAACTGTTGTCGAGGGAATCAGAACAATGATGAAATGAGATTAATCTGAAAATCATTCAAGGAACAAATAATGGAAAGTTTAAATTTTTGAATATTTTTTTGATATTTCTCTTGTATATGTAATTCTGTTTGTTTGCTGAAGCCCAAATCTGGGCAACATTTTAAGGTTTCTGTTGTGTATGATACACCTAATTTACATAAGTGGAGTACCGACCATATAAATATGGGTTGGTGCCGGAAGACGACGGAAGATTAAGAGATCGAATCCAGAGACTCTGCCCGACTGCGACTTAGTCAACCCATTCTGCAGGAACAGTCTTCCCAAGAATATACCAAAACTACCTGTAAATATTGTGTACCTTTTTTCATTGTTTCAATACATTTTGTTACGTACCTTTTGTGTTGTATTATTATTATTCCATGCTTATTCAAGCTTCAACAGTTTCATATAAATGTTTGCCTTCATAAAAGGTTGAGAAATGTTTAGTTTCATTAATATCTACATGCATCACTTCCTCCCTCATGCATATATACAGCTAATGGTGCTAAAAATTTTCAGCCTGATGAAAAAAGCATTGCAAAATAATTCTAATGTTAGATCATTTGGTTAGATTTTTGGAAAGTGCTTAGTGTGTGTATATATATATATATATATATATATATATATATATATATATATATATATATCACTGTCATTAATCACTTAGCTTTCTTTCTTTCTTTCTCCATATGTAAATCCTTTTTACCTTTTATGGAAAATCTTTCCAAAGACAGAAGTGGGAGATGTGCTTTGTTAATTGTATTTCGGAATAAAATAATTTAGTAGCATCGTGATTTCCCACCTGAAGAAACTTTATTTTTTAGTGTTTAAACAAGATGTACAGTTTTGTAGTGGGTATGTACATGTTCTAATGGAACAGTGCATAACATATATATATCTACACGCACACACAGGGTCTATCAAAAATACTTTTACAAATATTGGGGGCGGGTTTCTCATACCAAAACAATATAAAATATCCATATATGTCCAAAAGGCTATCATTGTACCTAAACACAGCAACTCATCACAAAGGTTCAAAATGTCCTCCGCTTGCTTCTACATATGCATGCACCCATCGGATCATTGATTGGTAAACCCTTTCAAATACTCTCACATAATGTTGAATGGTTTCACAGGCCCCCATGACACATAGATGAAGTGTCTCTGCATTATTAATGTCTGCTGCATAAACCAATTGTTTCAGTTAGTCCCACAGATAAAAATAGAAAGGATTGGGGCCAGGAGAACATGCAGGCCATACTCCTCTCCCACCTATCCATCTTTCATGGTAATGCATCGCAAACAATTTGACTAAAATATGCTGGAGCCGCATCATACATGAACAGCATGCATCTTTGTATCAGCAGGTGTACATCCTCTGGCAGGTCTGGAAGGTTATTTGAAATAATGTCCCTGTAGACAGTTTCTGTAAGATGTGCAGAGAGAACATATGGACCTACCAGACAGTCACATACAATTCCAGCCTATATATTAATTGTAAACTGATGCTGGTGTCTACCTTGTATTGTACCATGGGAATTCCAATCAACCCACAAATTGTGTGAATTTCTTATTCCATCTCTTCCAAATGTTACCTCATCTGTAAATAAGACTGAAAAGATAAACAATGAATTGGCAGTTTGTGCAATAAATCATGATCTCCTGTGTTAAGTGATCAGAGGCTGAAAGACACTGCAAATGTAGCAAATGATATGGATATAGGAGCTGCTCTTTAAGTACCCTCCATCCAGTACTATGAGATTTATGATATGCTAGGACCACTTGATGTGTGCTGATACTTGGATCATCTCTGACAACCTGTAGAATGTGTTCTTCATAGTTAAGTGTATGAGCAGATCTTGACCTTCCTCGATCCATAGTTTGTAGTGCGACAGATCATGTCCCAGCAACACAACAATAAACAGCAGGAAAGGTTGGCTGACTTGGCTGTCTTTAGTCTGGAAACACAATCTGATACAACTGTGCAGCTTCGTGTCCATTACCATTCACATGGTTGTATGTAAAAATCATATCTGCCATTGTTAAACGGAACACTTCTCAGTTAACTCACTACTGCACACATTAAATGTTGAAGACAGACTAGCCACAAATGTACAAGAATGACAAATGTAACCTAGTCTACATGGCAACAGAGCTCTATCTAAATAATCGATTTGCAGACATATATTTATATGGACTTTTGTCCTTGTTTTGGTGTGAGGAACCTGCCTCCAAAGTTTGTAAAAGTGTTTGTGATACACCCTGTGTATATATATATATATATATATATATATATATATATATATATATATATATATAATGTGTAAAGAAATTTCTAAAGAAGTGATGGCTCTTTTATTTATTAATCTAACAGATTTTATTGCTTAAATGTTATTTTTAGTGGATACCTATATTTCAGAGAGCATATTAAAGAAAATGTTGATTCAGGCCAGTAGACAAGAATAAAAAAATATGCTGTTTAATAAATGTACAAAGCGTCTACACAAATATAAGTATCCACTAAAAATAACATTTAAGTCATAATAAATATATATAGACATAGAAATCAACACTCAATGCCAACAGTCTGTTTCATGCTTATACACAATAGTCAGGCCTAACAATTGCATATAAACAAGAATGACTGTCACTGCTGAGTGTCAATGTTAATGTCTACTTCTCTATTTACATACAGTCTATCCCTGATATTGAGCACTTTAACCATAAATATAGCATACCTTAAAACTATATTTTATTATATTTTATTATATATATATATATATATATATATATATATATATATATATATAATGTTTGAGTGTGTATACAGACACAAACACATACGCACACTGACGAATGTATATGATGTTTATGTTTGGTCATGAGCCATTCTAAACTTCATACAGTTGCTTTAATTTTGGGTGAAAATAAAGACAAAAATTGTCCAACATTTGGATATTTTTTATGCTTTTCCTTGATCTAAGCTTTCAGCTCACATGAGCCATCTTCAGAGTGGTTATAAGCTTACATCAAAGAACAGCATAATAAAAAAATATCCAAATGTTGGACAATTTTGTCTTTATTTTCACCCAAAAAAAAGCAACTGTATGAAGTTTAGTGGATAATAGACATTCATTGTCTGTTACATTTATCAATATATGTTTGAATAATGATCTACTGCCTCAATGCACGAAATATATAATATATACACACACACACACACACACATATATATATATATATATATATATATATATATATATAATTCCATTTGGGCATATCTAAGCATAATTTAAAATGCTGTTGTTGCTAAACTGAATTTGCGAAGTGATACATTTCTTTCTGTTTTACACTTTTTAATATTTATTTTTAAAGAAATCTTCCTACTTTAAAAAAGAATATGAATTTATAAAAAAAATTTTGTGTATCTTCCCTTAGCCATTGACAATTATCAGAAAGTAAAAACATCTTTTGCTGTCTACTAAACTGAATACATTTTTCCTCTCATCTCACTCTTGTGCACTGATAACAGTTATTATTCATTTGTCGTGTGGGCAGCATTTTCCGTATTCCCAAATTCTTCCAGACAAGAAATAGTTGACAATAATGTTTGATAATAATAATCATGTTTTTTTTAGATGAGAAATCATGATGCATGTTGGTTTCTGACAAGCAGCATCCTTATCTTTGTAGTTCTTGTCAGTACAACATTTTGCATTGTTCTTTCTTGGTGCTTGTCTTCAGGCAAAAGTTTTACTTAGTCTGAAGAAAGCAGAAAAAAAGCACCTTTGGTTTTGTTTTTATTTTGGAGAAAGGAGTTTTTTAATCATCATTTCTTGGTATTAAATCAAATATTTTCATCTGTGTATGTGCATGCCATTCTTTAAATGGACATGCACACAAACCAAAAATCATATTGACATGCATGTTTTAAATTTGCTATCCCACATCTACACATGACTATATATATATATATATATATATATATATATATATATATATATATATATATTTTTTTGATCAGATCTGAATTATACCAGATAACAGTGGTATTAAAAAGTGTTCAATACACATATAAATAAAATAAAATAAAAATTTAACATGCAGACCTTTTGAATTTAAAAAAAATTAGATCAGTCAATCATGCTACCTTGATTTCAACCTTTTGGTATCTTCAGGCGATCTGGGCTAACTAATATCCTAATGCTTCTCTCCCTCTCCCTCCTCCCCTCTCTCTCTCTCTCTCTCTCTCTCTATATATATATATATATATATATATATATATATATATATATATATAAAATTAAGTAATTAGTCTAGAAGAATACTCAACAAAATGCAGAAAGCACTGGACTGACATTTCATCCTATTTTGGGACTCATCAGCAGTGTGCATCCACTACTGAGAATTGAATCCAGACCATTATGATATGATTCAAGTGTCATACCCACTGGACCAGTGGGTTTAGGTGATGAAGAGTGTTGTGGCCAGAAATAAAGATTTTTACAGCAAGAATGTTTGGTCTGACTGTCAGAGCTGACTGCTGGAAACTTACCTCTCCAAAAGGCAGTACCTGCTCCTATTTATAGTCCATGTGTGCATGAGTAAATTACCATAACAAAGAGGTAACAAACCAGACTCGATATATTGCCACTCTTCACAAATTCCATTGCATAACTCATCCATAATTTCTATCACATATATATACACACACACACACACATCTTTGTCTTGTCAATTAAGTGAATAAAAAAGTAGACTATAATTTTTAGTTATACTTTATTTTGTATTCATTTATTTCAATGTTTTTACCTGTGTACCTACAAAGCCATATATTCTTGTTTATCCCTCCTAGTCTGCCTTTTCCTTTTCAAATCATACTGAAAACACTGGTTCACATTTAACTATAAACATAAAGCAGTATTGAGCCTTCTCTACTTAGATGGGTAACCATATGGCAACATCTGATACTGTAAGCAACCTCATACTATCTTGAATATATTTCAGCTTTAAATCGTTAAATAACCCACAAAGGGCTGATAAGCCATAAAGAAGAAAAAACTTACTTTTGAAAATGAGAAGACTTTAGTGAAGAGAAAGGACAATAAAAGAACAGGCTTCAGGAAGACATAATACATACATATACATATATATATATATATACCATTTATTTTCTTTTCAACATCATCACTTGATAAGACACAGAGTGTGTTGAAACAAAATGGCTATTTTTGTAGTGATTTTATAACATACTTATGTTATAAATTTTTTTATAAAAATAATTATATATATATATATATAAGGTATATTAAAACGGCAAGAATTCATTCAAACAATTTTTTTTTACAATAAGCTGTCAATGTTTGTATAATTTTTACTGCATTTTTTCAATTTTCAAATAAAACGTATTTCCAAATCAAAACAAGATCATTGATAAACTGTTTGAATTTCATGTTTTCTTCTGTATCTGTTCACATATTTTTAAGTGTCAGTCATTATCAAGAACAAGACTTTTCTTGGTTAAACTCAGGTATTTTTTAAAATTCTTGAAGTTAATTTAGTCCAATGTAATTTAGCTCCATTTAACCTTTTTAGACAATTTATCCACTATTTTGAACTTTGAACTGTTTATCCACATTTTTTTTTTAACTTTGAACTATTTATCCATATTCTTGATCCCAATGTACTTGAAAACTGGAACACATGATAAATTATTAAACAAAAAGACCTTGTCTGTTGAATTTAATAAAACTTCTATATGGAGCATAGCAGAAATACCTCCCACATAATGGTATGACATTTGTGGCAGTGGTATCTTCATCTAGCTTATGTCTTACCATTACATGGGAGGTATTTCTGCCACACACCATATGATGTGTATGTGTGTTTCAGAGATGAGAAATGTTAATAATTGGGTGTGTAATAACATTACTTTCATGTAACTCAATATAATCCTGCTTAATAAAAATCTTTCAAGAACTTAATATTTTTATGGTTTTCTCAGAAAACATTTTTATTTTCATATTTAATTTTGAAGATACAAAGAAACATTTACTTCTTGAAGAAAAAGATATAGTTTTAATCATTCTCTTTCAAAATCTTAGTCAAAAGAGTTTTCATTGAATAGAGATGCATTTAATTAAATTCAACTAATTTCCTCTAAGTTACAATTTTTCTTTTCAAAGTGAGTAATGGGGAAAGATGGGAAATTGTATTCATAAAACTGTGATTCAGTTTGAAACTATTGAAATATTTTGATGGTGTGAAAAATCTTAATTTCAAACTTTTCATATAAAGTTTCTTCAATTTTAGAAGAAAATTTGAGTATTTGAGTAAATATTATTTTACATTGGGTCTCTTCCTCTTCTGGATAAAGGTGATCATGACTCTCCACAGCTTTCTTTCTTGTTTTGTCCATTGGTTATAGTTATTACAAATTAAACTGTTAAAACAAATTAAACAGTTCATTTAAAATGATATACTTGTGTTTACTTCTCGATATAATATCGGAGCACTTTTCCAATATCTTCTCTATAGAGAGACAAATTGTTGATTTCTTTTTTTAAATAAACATATTCAGTCAAGTTGTAATAGTCTATCAGTTGCAGAGTATAGATGCTCACTTGTATAGATATTAGATTCTTTTTACATCAATTTTAGTTAAATATCCCTCTCTGATTTCCTGAAGCTCCCATAGGAAGCAGAGCTTTCCCAAGAGTTTTTTTGTAAAAGTGAATACAATTTGAACATGGCACACAGATTCCACTTTCCATGCTGATAACTACTACATTACACAAGCAAATTGATTCAGAAAGACAAAAGATGGTGATTGATGTTGCATTTACATTTTTGAAGATCACAGTTAACAGGTAAGCAAGAAGTCAGAAGAAAGTTTGACAGGCAAGAAGTTTGAGAAAAGAAAATATTAGAATAGAACTCATGGTTGTATCTAGCTATTTCAACAGTAAAACAATGAGACCTAATAGCCAATCTAGTAGTATGCTTAAATTCATGTGTTGAGATAGCAAAGAGGAAACCTCATTAGAACATCAGAGGGAAGCCTCATTATAGCAGTGGGAAAGTAACTGAAACTGAGATGCCAGGCCAGGATTGATAACAATGCAGACCCTTCAAGATATATAGCAAGCACACTAGAGCAAGTATAGCAGCAATATTCAATGCATAGTCGAATGGTAAACAATGCAAGATGGTTCCTGGCAAGAAAGATTTTTCTAGCACAGCACAGTGAACCAACTTTCATTATTTGATTTTTCCTCTGTGGTTGATGACCAATCACTATTTATCACAGACCACTCACAACTGTTTACT
>CAHIKZ030005569.1:367500-395000 GCA_903632075.3 Acanthosepion pharaonis
GAGGAGTGGTATATTTTTAGCAATTTATGCAAAAAATAGATTTTAATATTTGATAGTATTTTAAATGTTCAAAAAAAAGCATGAAGAAATTAATTTGATGCTTGCGAGCAATTTAAATATTTAACTCTTTTACAAATAATTTAGGGATTTAATATAACTTAAGTACTGTATTTATTAACACATTTAAGAATTTTTTAAAATAGAATAGTTTACTGATAGTAATCTTTTAATATTGTAAATGACTGTTAAGGTAACATCTTTATCAGTTTGAATCTAATTCATGAATGTAATTTGTAACTATTTTTAGATGGGTAATCTTCCTTACTTAAAGTTTAAGTTTCAAATTAAGATGGAGTAATATTTGAAGGTAATATTAAAGATTTTGTTTTTTTTTTTCTTTATATATATCCCACATATACACTTATGTAAATTTGAGCTCTCAGGATTTCATCCTTCTTGGGACTACCCATATGGATTACCAAGTTTTTCATAACTATATATATATATAGAGAGAAAGAGAGAGAGAGAGATGTCTCATTGAATAATTTAGACAAGTTTTATCTACTTATTTTCAATAGAATCTTCTCAGATTCACAGAAAAGCTTCTTAGTATCCTTATTAAAGGAAGAGAGAAAATTACCATGTTGATACATATTCATTTATTCTGAGTACATTTGACATTAGCAAAATATCATCATCACGGTGTTGTTTTTTGCTAAGGTAAAATTGTTGTGTTCATCTGAAAGTTAACTTTTTTTTAACTGTGAAGTGAAAAACACTAAGGTTGTGCAGTGAAATTTAACGATGTAAACATCAGGGGAGGTAAGTAAGTTTGAAATGTCCATATATTTAAAAAAAATATATATGTATTTATTTAATATATATATGTGTGTGTGTGTGTGTGTATTTAAAAAGCAACTGAATGACAAAGTGTAAAATGTCTGTTGCACATTTCATTCTCTTGAAAGATTTCATGAATAAGATAAAACCAATTACACATTCTGCTGATATATAGAAATCTATATATATTATCCCATATATATATATATATATATATATATATATATACCCAAATGCCAAGATATCACAATATCCAAAGTGCATCCAATACATTTAAGCATTTATTTATATATTATTTGCATTGCTTGATGTATATTCAATGTATGTATGTATGTGTGTGTGTGTGTGTGTTTGTAAGTGTTTATTTGAATTTTTTGTGCACATCTTTTACATTAATCTTTTCATCTGTATTTGTGCATATGGATCGTTTTATATAAGTCAAAATGATAAATGTATATTTTGGCGCATACACATATGTAATTGATGTGAAATGCATCAGCTGAATCTTAAACTTGTTAATAGTACATCATGGCAAAACACTGCAAAAGGTGTATTTCTGCCATTTTAAAATCATTAATTCAAAACTCACAAATTCATAAAAATAACTTCATTTCTTTCTGACTGAAATGCATGTAAACAATAAATAAATGTATTAAGTATAAGAAACAGAATCATTCTAAATTCTTTAGAAATGTTTACACAAATTCATAAATAGACCTTTGCAAATTGACGTTGTTACTGCTTCACTATTTTTTGAACACTATTGGAAATATATCATTCACGGATTCTATGTTTAAATTACTATAAATAATTCAACCTAGCACGTCATTTGATTTAGAATTTATATTAAAAAATGTTGAGGTCTTTTAAAAATATTTTGTTGATATACATGCAAAGAGATTTTATTAAAAATGTATGAGTAAGCTTTCTTTTTAAATTTGCTTCATTTTGACATATTCTGTTAAATAAAGAAAGCTTCCAACAAAATTTCCCAAGAACAGAAAATAAAATTTCTGTAATACTTTCATAAAATATAAAAAGAAAATAGAATTCTTTAAAAATTAATTTGATATATTCTTTTTTGTATTATTTTTGGTTTTATTGACAAAGAATATGTGGACAGATTATTCAGGCTAAAAACGAAAGTATATTTCACTTAAGGAAGTTAATCTTCCACTTGTGTGTTCCATTCTTGTTCTATTCTTCTTTATAAATCTTTGGGTTAATTTTGTCCATATCACTTCATCAATTTTTTTTTCTAATTCTTCACATTCTCAACAAAATCAAATTCAACAGCTTCTTAGATTTTGTCTCATTTCGAAGAAATTGAATTAGACACTTTTAAATTGAACTCAAGCTTTAGTTATGGACACAAAAATAATTTCTTTTTGTATTTTTTTTAAGAGTTTCACATGAATGGAACCATGGATAACTCATTTCTGACTTTTCTCAATGTGTACTTTGGGAAATAATGCAAATCCAAGTATGCTATTTATTAACCCAGTTAGAATCAAACTTAATATTTACTTACTATTCATGGTCTACACGACCAGCTTGCTAACCATTGCATCATAACAAGGTTGCAAAAGTTTAGGCACAAAGCTGCATATATAGGGCACCTAGTGTGGATCAAACACACTAGTAATGCTCTCTGAAAGCATCTTGTTAGCCATAATAAGGTACCTTATCTTGAGTTTGATCTAAATAATAACTGACAATATTAATTTAATTTAAAAAATATACTTAAAATTTGATTTTTAATCATATATATATATATATATATATATATATATATATATATATATATATAATAACTAAATGTAATTTAAAATCCTATGTTTTAATAAATCTCTGATCTCAATTTAAAAAGACATATTTTTTGTATTTTGTTGAACTGTTACAAGTTTCATGTTTTTATGATTTGTTGACATACTGAAATAAGACCATCAGCGACATTTAGGCGCAATGTTAAATCTATCTCTCTTTGCCTTTTATGTACTATATCTTTCAAGGGCATAGTTAATCATGGCTTTCTACAATTTCCTGTCCTTTGTTGCTCTAAATCCCTTTTGACTCTAAACCACTCCTCTTCACCCTTGTTCTATTATTGATAATTGATTATAAATAATTATAATTATTTCCAAATAAATGAATAAATAAATAAAGCAAACATTTTTATAAAGGGCATTTAACAAGGCAAACTTCTCTATAAAATTATTAAACTTTCCTATAAAGGGCATCTCTTTAAGAGACCAACTCATTTAAAGTGTAGATGCAAAACCCATACTTTTATTATTAGTTTGCAAATTTGACTGGAAATGGCATTTTTACAGTATTGTGCTAACAAAAATCTCACTAGAATGTGCCATTTTTGCTGTCTTATAGTAACAAACCCTCAAACTGAATCATTATTATATGTAAATATACTAGGGACACCCTGAATGATATGTCTCCTATTTATTTCAACAAAATGTACAACAGATACAGGGAGCACAATAACACTGATGGATTGAGTAAGATTTTAATAAAATATTTTTGCCACATTGTCATCACAATTGATTATGCATTTTCACCATTAATAAGGAAGAGACTTCATTTTATCATTTGGCAGCTGAGCAGGACTGACTCAAACTTTTTCTCATCAATCAATATCTTCTTTCTCTTTCTTATGACCTATCTGATATTATAAAAATAAATTTCAATAACTGTACTATTATTTATATTTATTTACAATATACTGAACAACCTTTTAGTTTATATTAAAATTTCAAGTATTTGTAATAAAATTGGATATAAAAAGCTGAAATTGAAATAGTATATTTATTATAGAATATTATTATTAATACCCTGAAAATTTTATCAACATTTTATTGTGACTTGCATAATAAAATCTGATCTCATCTATACATACGCATAACATCACTCGCATCTGGATACACATATCTAAATCCCTTGATAAATGCTTTTGTATACATAGAGAAATGTATCCACTGGCATAAAGAGGAATATGCAGAGATTTTCTACACAAAAGAAGCTGTGTTTGTGAGTATATTGTATACATTATTGAATAGATATTGCCTTATTAAAGCTGTCCAAATATATGTGAACATCATGAATTCCAGTAATAAATCTATTACAGCCTCTATCTATTCCAGTTCGTATTTATGCAATCTTTTTTTTTATTAAACTATGTCATTTTTCTGCTTGTCTCTGAGTCTGTCATTGTGTCTAATTCTGTTCGTTATCTATAAATCTATCTCCTCATATTGAATTTTATGAATTGATCTGTTGATCAATCTACGTCTGTCTATATCAGTTCAAATTTCTATAATTCCTTTGTATTAATCTTTGTCCTTTTTCTGCCTGTTGGTAAAACTATTATTTGATCTATTTCAGTCTGTTCATATTTATCTATCTGTAGTTTTAGCTGTTCTCTCTCTTTTTTTTCTCTCTCTCTCATATATATATATATATATATATATATATATATATATATATATATATATATATATATATATATATATAGGCTCTATCAGTGTGTATCTGTCGGCATGCATTTTTGTGAAAGTGTTGAATAATTCATGCACATCATTGAGTGAATAGAATAACAATGTATGAACTCTTTGATTGCAGCTGAATTATTTATCTTGGAAAATCACAAGTTTCTTCTTGACTGGACACAGACAGAAATCTATGTAGGGGAAAAGTGGCAGATTAAATGTACACATACATACCATTCACTTTATATATATATATATATATATATAAACACTTGAATGCATGCATATATTTCAATAAATTTTATTAAAATTAACCAACAAGTGAAGGCTTACCTGTTTAATTTTTTTCTGCTGTTTTTCCAATTTACATATAAGTTTTTAAATTTGTGCTGCAAATTATTCTTACATTAGTCAAATAACTTGCCACACTCTCTTATTTATGTCTTTTTTTTTATTCTCGTTCATTACAAGGCTCAAGAGCCACTCAAGGCAGAGAGTGAGTGATATGACTATAAGAGTAGGAAGGGAAGATATGAAAGACACTTAACAACTGACCCTTAGCTTGAAGTGATAGTATTCAAGGAAACATCTATTTGGGACTCTATTCCACAAAGCAGTTGTTCTCAGGAAAAAAGCTGAGTGGAACTTCCTCTTTACAAATGGAATATGAAGAGAGTGAGGCTGTTTTAACTCTGTAGACTCAGTATGGCAGGTCTTAACTGTAAAGGTCTGAATTGGTGGAACTAAAAAATGAAGTTTATCTGAACATTTACCATGAAAATAATGATAGAGCAGTGACAGACTAAAATATCCTACATTTTTTTCAGTACTAACAAAAAAGGGATACTAAACTGGTACTGAAACAATGTTGGATATTTTAATCATAAAAAATAAAAAGAAACCAAGTGAATGAAATTAGTTAAAATCTAATTTTGATAATACAGCTGAAATAAAAATCAAGATTTGTTCAGACTCTTACCTGTGAATTATGGCGAGTTCTGATAATGTAGTTTTTGTTTTTGTGCAATAAATCTCTTTTTTTCTGGTCACCTGAATCACTGACAAAACATGTCAGGTTAAAAAAAAAAGTTCCAAATTGTCTTACATATTTCCCATTTCATAGAATTCTGATGCAACTTGGCATGTGAGCAGGCACACACAGGCTTTAGTTTACTTCCATTTAAAAACTAATACTTAAACATATCTAAGGACTATTTTTATAACCATTATAAACATAATAGCAACACCAATGAATATTTCAGTTTCCCTATTTGAATTTTTTGATGAATTTGAATTTTTACGTTAATTGTTAAATAAGCTCCATGTAAGTTCCACAACTATAAAATATGCATAGAAATTCTCCTATTTCATCATTAAATGTTTAACAATTTTAATGAAATATTGCAATAACAATCATAAGTATCAATACAGGTCATTGTTTAAAGAAGTAAGAGGGTACAAATGAAATGATTTCAAGATTGACATGGTTTTCCATTTAACTAAAAATAAAGTAAACATTACACATACAAGTGTTATCACCTCTTCTATCTTTCCTTCCCTAAAACTAAACAGCACCTTTAATATATCTTCTTTTGTGATGTACAGTGGCCATTAATAA
Source organism: Acanthosepion pharaonis (assembly GCA_903632075.3). Classification (NCBI taxonomy): domain Eukaryota; kingdom Metazoa; phylum Mollusca; class Cephalopoda; order Sepiida; family Sepiidae; genus Acanthosepion; species Acanthosepion pharaonis. The sequence continues at coordinate 373,459 of CAHIKZ030005569.1, forward strand.
TTGAGTATAACTCATGACTTCCAATGTTAAATAAAACAGTATTTAATTACAACCGCAAATAAATACTTAACAAGAACCAAGAAATAAAAGTCAACCAAAGATAATTAACCATTTCTTTGTTAGTAGCATGGCTTGGCTTAACATCAAGTAAATCCTAAATCAAAACCCAAATCATCAATGCAGAATAATTCATACTAATTTGACTGGATAGTTACTCAATAGTCACTCAATATTTAGTAACCTAACACCGCTATTTATACACCTGGCAGAAAATTCATAAGTCCAGCGTGTCACACTCATACCTTGGTGTTGGTGGTTACTCATTTTCTTCCTATATGACACTATTCTTTCATCTTTCCTCACAATCATACAGGAATGGGCCATTATTTATCTGAGGTAATGGTGAGGCACAATGTACTGGCTATCTCAACAAGAAATGAGAGAATAAGTAGAATTATAAGAGGATTTTATAAATACTATAAACATTTATAATGACTATTTTTCTTAATTGCTTTATATGTACAAACTTACAAAAATCAACACACAGTTATATGTATTCAAATTTGCATGTGAATTCTAAATTGTAATACTTGCTGATTGTACAAGATGATTGCATAGCACTAATAGCCTTATTGGGAATGATGTAATTGACTCAAAGATCAGCAAATTTGAAATTATCATTTTCTGCTTGGACTTTACAATTGGGCACAGATTTGCTCTGAAATTGAAGTTGATCAACAAATAGAATAAAATTTTTTTTCACCTGAACGAGTGAAATAAGTCTCTGGTTGTTAGAATATTTTTTTCTTATTTTTTTTCTCAATATTATTCATTGCCTATTCCTTTCTCCAGAACTGATAATCTCATATTAGTCACCAAAATATTTATATGCTTGATAATCTGATTAACATGAAAAGTTTTGTCTTGACCCACTCTGCAGTATTTTGTAATCCATTTGCTTCCTGGACCAAGTCACGTAATAAAACTCACTGTTCCTGTTACATGCATATATTTATATACCTACTTGGTGAGTAAAGGTGTTACATATTTCCTTTGAACACCAGTAAATGTACTTAGCACTTCAAATACTACCTTTTACAATCAGGCAGGCTTAATACCCCCATTAGATGACTGCTACAGCATAAATCTTCTCTCTTTAATTTTCTTGTGTCAGATTCAGCCGAGTAAATATTTATATGAAGATACATACGTGTTTCTGTTCTTTTTGTTGAGTTATCCATTCACTTCAAGATGAAGTCATTTGAAGCTATCAAGGACAATTTATTCTTAAAAGGGAGATTCACAGAAATTTGTGGTGTAATTATCCTGCAGGAGTAATGACCACATTGCTTAAATAGCCTGACAACTCTAGTTCTTGATGCTTAATGCTTGATGTCAACCCTTTCTTCTAGTTTTGTACAGCTTTGGTGAGTCAGATGATCGAAACTGTTTCAACTTGTTATTAAAGTGGCTTTCAAACTCCAAGCTGATTCTGTGTGTCCATAGTCACATCACTGCAGCTGCATTTATTTTACATGACAAACATATTTCAACATAAGTTTCTCCTTTATTAATAGCCTTAATTCAGTGAGGATGCCACACATAGGCATGTAATCCTGTGTTTTGTTTTTTTGCTTTTAAGTGTAATACAATAGTATTTTTTATGTATTGAACTGAATGAATTTAGCACAAGGCCACATATTTTGAGCAGTCAGCAAAGACTGAACTCACACTCAACAGCTTGCTTTAACAAGGTGTTAGCAATTAAACTATTATAAAGGCTTTGAAAAAACAGAAAACAATTTTCTGTCAATTTTATAACTTGTATCTATAATTTGAACTATTTCAATTGTCTCAGTAATTGTTGTGGGAAATCAAGTGATGATGAAGTGTCATCATTCCAGATAATCAGGCTAATGTCTTCATTTTTATCATCATCATTATTATGATTATTATTTTTACTGCAACATTTTAGCAGACATGTTCTTCATTTTTATCATCATCATTATTATGATTATTATTTTTACTGCAACATTTTAGCAGACATGTTCTTCATTTTTATCATCATCATTATTATGATTATTATTTTTAGTGCAACATTTTAGCAGACATGTTCTTCATTTTTCTTCAAGTGTGCATTACATTCATTGGTAGTGTTTAGGTATCGGTATATTTTATTTACTTATTTTTTATCTCCTCACTAAGAAAACCATAGTCTAACAAGTTTAAGGTGGGCAGCACTTTTTTCTGAGGTTACCTGTCATAAAAGATTCGTTAAATGCATGTTTTGGCTTCATAATAGCAAAAAAATCAATATATTGCTTTATGACATCACTGCTTCACTCAAGAATGATAATCATATTGTGTGTAGCTTGCAAGCATTTCTAAGATTTTTCCCATACATTAAACTTTTATTCCCTAAATGTAAGTGAAAATATATGTATATTTTCTCCAGTCTGATGTTAACGTATATGGTAACTTGGAAAATTTCAAATATTTCTTTTTTTTTTACCTGTTATTATCCAGTTGAAAACTGAAAGATAAATTTACATTAAACTTTTGCAATTATTTATTTCCTTAAAGTAGGTGGCATGATTAAAGGTCATGAAAATGGAATTGACAAACTGAGTTCAAGTTCAAGCTGAAGTATTTTGTACTCACTTAGCACTCCTGCTCAAAACAAAGTCATAAATCCACCTCTTTCGATAGATCAGCTACCACTGCTACTGCCATATAACCCAATACAACCTGTCACACATAAGATGGGCACAATTATGTAACACTAGAAAGTGTAATAACAGCTAGTGGATTTGAGGAAACTATTTTCCTGAAAAATTGTTTTGATTTTATAAATTTCAACTGACAGCAACACTGGGTGCTTGGTCAATGAATGCTGAATGTTTCCTTATAAGGAAATGACTAATATTACCATTACTATGGCCATGAGAACCCAGCAGAGACATCTGAGGATCTTGTAGATCATAAGATAAAAAACATGCATTTAATTTTAATTTAAGCTTCATTGTCCTACAAATGATAAGAGCCCTGGTTTTGTGCTAAGATAAGAAAGACTACATAACAAGTTAATGAAATGAGCCAACAATAAAAGATTTTTCAAATTTTAATTCCATTTCAAACATATCAGTACAAAGTATTCAAAAACTATTATTTTTTTGTTTGAGAATTCATTAAATATAATATGAAATGAGGCTAGATGAATGGAAATAATCATATCAAGAAATTCTTTGAGTCTCATGCAAAAACGCTCTCTCCAGCTGATAAAATATTTACATCATTTATAAACAATGAGGTGACAAAATGTTCTTAGCCTAACCCACTAACCAAAATTTGACTGAATGACCAAACAGAATTTTGAAAGGGCTTCTTGATAAGGTCAAAAACTTGTGACCTTTCATATTAATACACCTTATCTTTTTCACACATAGAGACAACTGCTAACACGTTCCATTTCTTTAAGAGCTTTGGAATGAAACACATTAGTATAAAATGTTTTCTGCCTGTCTTTTCTTTTATTTATATTGTCTTTATAGATATTTTAAAAATTTTACATGCACATATATATATATATATATATATATATATATATATATATATATATATAAGGCTAAAACACTAATATTCCATGGAATATTAGTGTTTAAGCCTTTTATCATATCCTTACTCTGTCCTGGACATTGAGTTCTACCTGGATTCTATCCTCTTGAATTTTTATTCAAAAAATATACATGTATGTGTATGCACCTATGTATATATATATTTATATATTTTGCATATGTATGTGTATATTTACCACTAATATTAGCTATATATATATATATATATATATATATATATATTTATATGGATAAATTAGACATTGAAGCCAACACCCAGAGGTGACAGTCTGTTTCATGCTAAATGTAATTGTCATATATATATATATATATATATATATACATAAATACATTTAGTTTTTTAGAAGGATTTTCCGTTATTGTTCCAAGTCCTCCCTCATCAATTACAGGAAACAAGTGGAATAAGTCTTAGGTCTGTATTAGTGACATTTTAACATGGAGAGTTTTGTGTACATTATCCTTTAAACCAGGAGTTAATGTGCTATGACTTGTAAACATATTTGGTAATAACAGACAACAAACACCATGCATTTAGTATGAGTCAGCCATGTTTTCTGTTCTCTTTTATTGATAATTCAAAAAGCTAACTTTCTTACATATAGAGTGACCGTCAAAGGGTTGTAATTTTCATATCACTACATGGCCCAGTTGGCAGTAAGGTTCCATGATTGTAGATTTCCTGTTGCAGTTTTTCTCTTTGCACTGTCTTTGATGGGGCATTCTGTAAGTAGGGTTGATCTGTACAGATCGAAACTTGATCTAACAGTAAAAGATTATAGTTTATTTATTGATTCTGTTTTTACTATTAAGTTTTAACACAATATGAGTTTGGAAATTCTCATTCCATCTTCATTAGGACTCGGGTGACAAATGCCAATTTATTGATGATAGTTGGCTTATAATTGAGACAGGTGATTGCATAATATAATTAATAATGCTAACAGAAGTACAATTGGAGAAATTATTATTATTGAGACAATTTGCTTCATGTTTCTGGTTCTATCATCAAAATCAAAAAATCCTAGATGTCCATTCCAATTTCTCTGTGTTGTAAAAGAGAAGACAGTCTTCATAGATCAAGTACAACTGATTGCTTCTTTTTTTCCTGTTAGTTACTCACATAACTGCATTAAAACATCTAATAAAACTTTTTCTCTAAACAATAAATATTGTCAGGATAAGCATAAGGGAAAAAATGAGTGACTCTACTGAAAAAATAATAAACGGTTAGTTCAAAGTTCGAAGAGAAATCATTTTGGTTATTTGACATATTGTAAAATTTTCTATTGATTTATTCTTTGTGCTTCCAAATTGTGAGAATTTGAACAAGAAAATATGAAAGATGATACAAGTAGGATTAAGATTAATGTCTTTTGAGTACAGTGGCTCCAAAACTAACCAGAAAGGTATACATGATGCTGTATGACATAAGCTCATTGGGTACTGGATGTTCAGTGTAGGAGTCACATTTAAAATTTGTATAATTTATTTTGAAATCCAAAGAATGTATGAGTCAAAAATTTAAACAAAGAAGCAATAGATAAATATTAGTTTAAAAATGTTTATAATAAATGCACAAATCAAATTAGTTTTAAAAAAAATGGAAGTAACTCTTCTGTAATTTATTTGATGACTTTAGCTTTATTTTTTTTCACCACAAAGATGTAAGGGGTTGCTAAGATTGAAAGAAACAGTGAAGACAATAAAATAACAGGTTCCAAGGAGAGAAAAGATGATTTCTGTTATTGCATTCAAATTTCTGCAGATCAAATTTGAATTGAAAACACAAGCCAGATGAGAGTTCAGACAAGCAAGAAGTGTAAGAGAAAAAACTATTAGCAGAGAACATGACACTTGCAACAGTGAAATATGAAACTTAACTGGCAATCTAGTACTGCAATTAAATTTGAGAAGTTGGCATAGGAATGAGGAAAGCTCATCAGAACAATACCTGTGAAACTATTTATAGGAAAGGAACAGGGAAGTTATGTTATGGCAGTAGGAAAGTGAAGCAGAAATGGCAGGTCGAAACCAATAATATTGCAAATTCTTCTTTGGATTTTTTCAAGAATCTCTAGATATATAGCTAAATATGACAGCAATATTCAGAAGGAATAGTAGACTCATAAAAGTGCCATATTATTTATATGGAAACCCAGTTTTATAACAGTGTCTGAATTTATTATAAAATGCACAAATTGAAAAAGGTTTGAAAAAGGTGGGAACTTTTCTGTGACTGACTTGATGGCTTTAGTTTGAAAATTAATTTTTAATTTCTGTTTAATATCATTTATATGGTAACCTAATTTCATAACAATATCTGTATTTATTTCATACTTTGAGGTTTGAATTCTCAAGTTTAGATTTTTTTGATTTTTCTTTTATTGTTCCATATATTATCTGGATAATTCTCTTCGTCTATGTGGTTTTTAATATAAGATTCTTATTGGATAGTCTTCACTAGTATACTTTGTATTAAGATACTGCTTTATTTTTCTTGTTTACATCATTAAAATTTTTAGAGACTGAATATAGCATACACCTATTGAATATTTGTGTATTATGGCTTATCAACCTTTTGTAGGTTATTTAAAAGCAGAAAATATTTTTAGAGTGTAAGAATTTTTTAGAGATAATGATTTAATGATACATTTCCTACCAATTAACCCATAGCTGGGAGGAGAAGAGGTGGTTTAATACATTTTCTGAGGGTATTTGCATATAAGTAAATATAACGAACCCGACTGGAATTGGATCTCAGCTTCTCAAGTTCTAATTTTGAGCTGTTATCCATAACACCAACCACACATCAAAGGTTACCTCCCTTGGTATTCCCAAGCAGTCATCCATCTAAGTACTAACCAGGCTTGATGTTGCTTAACTTCAGTAATCATAGGAGAACCAGTGTTTGAACGTAAGCCTTGGAAGAATAAAGATATCAGCTGAAGCATTACCTTTAAAGAAAAGTAAAGATAAGGGCAACAGCCTGAATAATATATGTGTAGTGATAAGTAAATGATTGCCTAATTAGCATAGCTAAGATATAGATTATGTAAATGCCTAAGCAATAAGGATAGGGCAGCTCTCGGTATACAAGATAAACGACCTCCACTGGCCTGATAAAATACAAAAGAAATCACACTTTATAACAATATAAAATAAATACAAGATAGGAAATGTTATTTTGTTAATAAGATATTAGTAAATCAATTTCTGAATTCATTTTTTTAATTTATAATCTGGATATAATGTTAGATAAAAATTGTGGCCATGACACAAGTGCCCATAACTCCATAGGATTTTAAGCTGTACTGGTTTCAAGCTGTATAAATTCCAGAGAGCAAGTTGATAGGCGATCTTTTACAAATCTCTAAGTCAGTATGATAATCAGGAAATGAAGGTGTTGATAAAGCAATGAAATAAAACATGAACCTTTACCATATAAAAGTTTTTAAAGAAATAAAAAACAAAAATGATTGACTTCTTTGTCTTTTCAAGATTCAAAGTTCAAGACAGAAGAGAAATCAGGAATTTCGTTGATAAAGATCAATGACCAAGAGACAGAAATCTTTCTTTTGGCAACTAAAGAATCACTTTGAGGAAAAGTCTGGAAAATGGCAGGTTTTCCTGTCTTCTCTCTTTTTCAATATAACTTTCATTTCCTTCTACCCACATTCATTTCTCAACTTTTTCAGTACATTGGAAATTTGACAATGAAGGATTTTTCCCCCCCTGTCTGCCTTGTATCATCTTTTGTTATTTCGCATCCCTTGGCTATGATTTTCTTCACTGCACCTGATGAACTTTTTGTCTTGCCAAGTTTTTATGCATTTTCCATGTTCCTCAGAGCAAAAGTAAGCTTATGTCCATTCTGGAAAGAAATAAATCTGAATTCAAAAGAATATGCACACACACACATATATATCTAATGTATGATAGATAGATAGAGAGAGAGAGAAGGTAGCATAATGCACTGAAAATGGAATCAGCAGGCTGAGTTCAAATTTCAGCCAAAGCTGTTGTATTCACTTCAAACTAATGCCCTTGGGAAAGGCATCAATCAATCAATCTTTCCCCTGTCTACAGTAGGGACAACTCACCTCTCTTGCTTTGGTAAGACAAATTGAAATAAAAAGTAAATCATGTCATGCATCTACATGACAGGCTAAGGCCTATTACTCCCCCACTCCCCCTTTCTTACAGGCTTGGAAAAAGCCCATCTCTTGAAAGAAAATGACAAAACAGCTAATATAAATATGTATATATGGAGTGGCTGAAAAGTTCTCAGCTCAACCAATTTTCCAAAATCTGACCAAACATTGTGCTGAAGGCCTTCTTGGTCAGGCCCAAATCTTTTCAGCATCTACTCATATGCTAATGACATCCCAGTAGCAGGTAGAAAGAATGGTGCTATCTTTGTATAAAATGACATTTGAAATGACCCATAAAGTGGTGATGTGCCAGTGAAAAATGATTTACATTACCTTCTTCATATTTTTGAACACAGCATGACCATGAAGTTATATGTCACATCATTGCAATGGATACAGAGACTGCAATTATGTCTGTCAATGGTGCAAACTATGCTTTGCTGTAGAAAGAGGATATTTTTAAATATTTAATGTATTATTTAAACATATCATGATTTTTATATAAGATTTATTTTAATGTTTCTTCTTGCTACAATATTGTTCAGTTAACTAAAAAGCAATGACTAGCAATGTTATTAATAAAGTATTTATATATTTTGTGATTATTAGTTAATGAAACTAATGTTTAAATAGCTATGCCAAAAATATGTCAAAGAATCCATTCACTCAGAGGAAATAGATATAGGTATCAATCATATTCTGGATAATTCTACCTTCTAAATCCCTAATGGCACCTGGAATGATTCATCTTTTTGGTGATTATCAAATATATTTATAAATAACAAAGGCAAGCATAAAATATAGATGTTTTAATTCCATGATGATAAAAGTTGGGTATTCATCTGAGATATGAAAAATTAACTTCCAGGATTATCTGAAATATAAAATTACAGGTTTATTTCATGTACGCTTTATCTTAAATATGAGAATGTAAATTCTGGGATATTTTAAAACTCATTTTTTTAGAAAAATTCTGTGCTTTAATTTTTGTAACGTCACCATATCTTTTAATTGACTCAGCAATGTTAATTTTAACTTCAGTCAAGTTTTATGTGAATTTATTCTTTCAAAACCTTGTCTAGAAATTCCTTTCTCTTAGACTTTTTTTCTAGAAAGAATTTTCAGTTTGCTCCAGAAGTGATTATTGAAAATTAATAATGGAGGGAAATACAAATAGGAAATATTCCATTTCTTGACTGCTTTAGCTTGAAAATCTGGTGACATCTTCATGCTGATCAAGAGAAAGGTTAACTTGAATTATACAGTTATTTCTGAATTTATGTTTCACTGTTGATTAAACAGTTTTGTTTGGTTTCTATTTTCGGAATATTATTGAAAACATTCTGATTATGGAAAAATGCAGACATGCTCTATGTAACTTGATGCCAGAGGTCCAAGAAAATATAATTTTTTTAGGTGAATCATTTTATTCTAGAAAACCCTCAAGGAAATGCAAGATACATCTTTTTCTTATTTCCTTCTTTTTTAATGATTTTGTCCCAAGCAAGGGGATAATGCCACTAAGAAACAATGGATTACTAAGAATGAAAGAAAATGAGAAGAGATTAGTGAGGGAAAAGAACCGTAAAGAAAAGATTTCTGGAAGACAGAAGATGGCATATGAGTCTTGTGGTATTTACAAAATTTCCAATAGTATTCACATTATATAACACAGTATATCTCAGCCTTTTTAATCAATGGCACACCAAGGATCAAATGAAAATACCACTGCACACTTAGCAAATTTTTTAAAGGGTATACATTTAAATGTTATGAAATAAAACCATAGATTAAAAAAAAAAATACATACACAAATATGAACTTACTTTGTTTTATTGTTTCTATTCAACTATTTGTGCAGTTTATTTAGTATGAAACCTATGCCTGATGTGTTTTCACGGTATCTGCAATATTTTGCAGCCCACTAATGTGCTGTGGCATGGCGGTTATGAATCACTGATATATCCCAATGGATGCCACCATCCTTATTATATTTTTTTTAATTCAAAAAACATACAAGAGATGTTCCTGTTGTCATTTATATTGGGCGACTTGTAATTACTATTAACTAATAATAATTATTTGGTACCTATAATTGATTTCTTAAAGGATAACTATATTAAGACTGGCCTTGCAGTCCTAAACCCTTTTGTATCAAAAAGCACTTCCTTTTGATATCATACTGGAGATAATTATTAAAGACAGCCACTTTGCTAATTTGGGATTATAATTTTTCATTAATGACAATCTTTCTTTAATACTAGATGTTTGCTTTTTTATAGCATTGTCAATTGTTGTATAAACAGACACACAAAATGAAGCTTACTTTTCTTTCATTCTGACTTCATTCTGCTTATTTATCAACTTAATTCACTGTATTTTCCATTTCTTTAAGGAATTCCCACAATAGAAAGTGTTGTTTTTTTTTTATCTATCTTCATCCTCATCACTACAGAACACTTAGTAAACTTGAAATTTCTTGCTGTTTTCCTCTCAATAGGAATGACAGATGACATCCATTAATCATTTGTGGTGTCTCGATTAATCAGTGTGGGTGATCGAATGACAAAATGTAAAAAACTCTAAGTAATGTGATTCATTTTCAGAATAAACTTCTTGAGACTAATAATGGGTTTATTGATGGAGTCAGTCTTATATATATAAATATATATATATATATATATATATATATATATATATATATATATATATATATATATATAGGAAGGATATATTAAATATACAGAAACACTCAGATTTAAATGTAAAGCTTTGACATCCATTGTATTAAGAGATATATAGCTTAACTGATTTCCTTTAGCTTTCTGTTGTTTTTGTTTTTATGGCTATTGTTTCCCACATTGTAATAGAAGTAGTTTTGTCAGAAAAGGAGAAATGTTACATAATTCTGGATGTAAATTTACCAAAGATTCTGAAATTAGTATACTTTCAATGCATTACATTATAGTTTTCAGAAATTGCTTCCTCCTTTAATTAAAACTGCATCCTTGAAGTGAAAATTATAGTCAAACTTATTATGATGAAAGATTAATGCATTAAGTTCATTATTTTGTAATAGATCCCTCTTGTGTTCATATAATCTTTTAACTGAATTCTTAAATGTTTCATCTACATAAAATCTAAAGCATATATGCCTTTTGGTCTATTTCTCCGTCATATATAATTCACCAAAATTAAAAACCAGTTATGTAACTACATGCAGAACAATCCTTGAAAATGAATGTAGCAACTTTCAAAAGTACTTTGGAAAAGAATAATATAAAATAAATTTTATATGAATTTTGGCAAATTTACTGATAACACAAAACAAATTATTTGGAAATTTTAAAGAATTAATAAAAAATGTGTTTTTCCATAGTATTTAACAAAACATGTTTGAAAGAAGTCTTGCTGCCAAAATGCACCTTAACGCAGATGCACACACACATGTGACTAACTACATTGATAAAACCATTATTTGCCTGAAGAATTTACTTAAGTATATATTTCCCATTTTGTCATTTGATTACTTCTTATGAGACTGATATACAGATTAGTATACCATATCTCCTACTATTCAGTTTGAAGATGTATATAGTTAAATCAGTAAGTCTACAGTTTAATAATGACGAATATTTTTCAATATAATGTTTTTTTCCAATGCACTTAATTCACTGGTGAATATTAATCACATCGACAAAACATTAGACAGTGAAAATTTCAGAACTAAATTTAGATATGTATCAGGCTTATCGATCCACTGTGATACATTGATTTATGGTTTTTTCCAGAATGATTGTTGTTATAGGAGCAACCATTGTAGACCCCACCTGACTGACACTATCTACAATAGAACACAGCCAGAGCTTTGGAAAGTCAGAGAATATTTCTGGAAAATTGAGATAGAAAAGTTACTGAAAGTAGCAGAAAACTTCTTTATTTTTTTTTTTTTACAGTAATGTTCACCCTGTACTAAACCATGTAGCCACTCAAGGTAGAGGGTTACAAAGTAAGAGATGAGAAACATAGTTTATGTAGATATCTGGGATAGATAACGGTTAACCCTAGACTCAAACAGGTTAAGATTGTATTGGCTTGAGAAGCAGCTTGTGAATTGGTCCCACAAAGTAGCAGTTTGTGAGAAGAAGCTGTTCAAGTGGAACTTACATCTCACCAATGGGAAACAAAGGGAATGAGGGTGGTTCACTACAATGTGTGTGGCATGGTGGCCTTAACTATGAAGGTTAGAACTGGTGGAACTAAGGAATGTAGTTTGTCTGATCACTTACCATGAAAAGAGCGACAGAGTAATAAGATGTCTGCAACATTTCATCCGTGAAAAAGAGGTTATTGTGGTGGAAAATAATCCCACAAAGGCATAGAGATGCTTTTGAACTCTATCTAGTAGTACAGGGAACTGATCATTTTTCCAACATCTTTAGCAATGATTCATATGTACAAGCTCCAGCTGCAGTCTGAGTGTGGAAATTAAGAGGAGTAAATAATCTCCCAGTGTGCTCCTTCGTATCAAATAGTATTTCTTTATATTAAATTTGACAAGAATGCATAAATACTGATTTTTTATGGTGATCAGCGTTATTGTAAAACATAAAACAGGAAATTAGTAAAACTACATTTTTCTTATTCATTTTTATTAAAATTACCCAAAGATATCTGATGACTTTTTAACTTGTAAAACAAAAAAAATCAAAATGTATTTGAAAGTTTATGGAAAATTTGAAATTTGTTCAGATGTGTGTTTCTTTTGTTTATTTCCATTTAATTTTATGTTTTTTTTCTCTTGCCATATGTACAGTTTTTTTTCTTTTTTTCTCTCTCTCTCTCTCTTTCTTTCTCTTTATTTCTCTCTATCTCTATTTCTATCTCTTTTTCTCCATCCTCTACTGAAAAATTTTCCTGTCTTGAATTCTCTGCAGAAACCTTCCATAGCTAAGAACTCACATTGTCAATATTTTGTGTGCATCGTGGAATGATTAGAATATATGTTAATAAGTTTGAAAAGAGTCATTATCATAACATAATGAGGATGAATGCCCCAAATAACAATAAGAAAAGTTTAAATTCTTTGTAAACAGTAAATTTTAATTAAAAGGACTCAAAGAAAAGAGAGAATGATTTATTCAAACTGCTTAATTCTCCATGTGGAGTATCAGACAAAGATGGCTGCTTGGCACCTCCAGATATGATTGTCCCTTCCTCATGAAGATTAACATAAATATTATGGTATAATATGTTATTTAATTTACTGTATGTAACTGAATTTTTTTTCAGAATGATTCTTGGATTGTCTGCAAAAATCTTTAATGCTATGATCTATAACACTTTATATAAAAGAAAAACCCTAACTGTATTATATACTTAAAGAAGACATCAACATTGTGATAAAAATTACAAGGCTAAGGATAGTTGTTTAAATGTTTTATGGAATAATGTCGTATGATCTCTTTTAATGGTTTTCTGAGATTTTTCTGTTACTTTATTTACATTATTTACCAGGTATTGAACTCACACTCTTTGGGTCCTCAAGGACACATGTCACAGTGGATAAAGGCGTCAGTTAGATCCAGTGACAGGACCCAAAGAGTGTGAGTTCAATAACCGATTAAGGCAGTGGAGAAATTTCAGAGGGAAATTAACAGGAGATAACTGATAACTGACATCCATTAAACATAGCACGTGGAACTAGAACAGTCTACCCCAGTGAGCAAAATAAAGGGTTCAACAACCTGAAGAAGGCCGGAATGTACAATGGTCGAAACGTTGTAATAAATATGACAACAAAGATGAGGACAATAGTTCGAATAATGTAAATAATGTACATAATACCTTATCTCAGAAATATAGACAGATATTCTGTTACTCTTAAATTTAGTTGACGACTCCTCCATATAAGCTGAGAATATACGGATAGAAATCACCGATGACTGAAAATAAATAACAAAAGTAAATAAATAAATGACACAGATATAGAAACAGATAACTGAGGAAATCCTTGAAAATGATTTTTGTATAAGTTCTTTGATTCTTTCTATAATTTCTAGAAGTTATACTCTTGAAAGTAAATGCAACTAATAAAGAATTATTTTGCCCACAATCTAATAAAAAGTAAACATTTATTGCTTGGCATTTTTCCATTATGACCTTGATTTTGTGTCCTGTTTATATTATGAACACTCAGGAAAGAAAAAAATCATTAACGACCCACTGTTACATTTACAGAGACAAATATGCAAATGAAGGAATCATTTAGCGCACAATCAGAAATATGGAAATAGGTGAACCTGTCAGTTTCTTCCTGATGATTTTATTCAAAATTATTCACTTAATTTTTTCCCTCCTTGTAGGCGATAATTTGCGTGTGGCCAATTCCATATTCTGTTTGAAATAACTGGACAATTTCTTTGAAACCAAGGAAAAAAAAAAAAAAAAATAACAAAGTAAGCAAAATCATATGCCATGAAGATAATAAAAGAATACGAGTAAGTAGGGAAGGAGAAAACCTGTAGGAATAATCTGGTAAATCTTTGAACAGGATTTTCTTTTCTTTTTTTTTTTTTTTTTAAATGTAGGGCTGATCAAATACGAATATGATGAAAAGAAATATATAAAAGACAAAAAGTAAATGAAGTGAGAGTTCCTCCTTATTTTTGCAGAGCATCAAATATTTGATGTAGAATGTTCTTGGGTACCTTTTGGATGTGACAGCAGGAAACCATCTATGTTGTAGATAAATCAGTTTGAGGATGCAGATTGCAGGAAAGATGAAGAGAAATATATGTGCGGATACACGCACATACACACAATCACAAGTTAATGCATCTACCTATGCTTGATTACATGTTTTAGGAAAATAGATATTTGATTTGGTTAGTCAAATGAGTACAAACATACACACACACACATACATACATACATACATATGCACACACATGCATATATATATATATATATATATATATATATATATACACACACACACACACAATGGCATCTCAAATTTCCAGTAACCGTTTCTATAAATGTAGGTAATCTTTAGGAATCTATTCTGTTTATTTTCTTAGCCATATTCAAACTGAATTACACATCCCATGCTTTTTTTTCTTGGATATCTCAGTTTCAATTAATTCCTTTTTTTAACTCAACTCTGCAAGTTTTGTTCCATCTGAGTGGCTAAGCATTGAATCCCAATTCTTTGGATCAAGTCACTTTTGAGATATGCCAAAACAAGGACAAATGTCCGTATGGACTTATATCAACAAATCCTTCCTTTTTAAGTTATTAAGTTTAAAGAAAGTTTACAGTAGATAGTACACTGTTGCCATGTAGACTAGCTTACATTTGTCATTCATGTACATTTGTGGCTAGTCTTCAATGTTTAATGTGTGTAGTAGTAGTGAGTTAACTGAGAAGTGTTCCATTTGACAATGACAAGATATATTGTGAGAGGGGAGATATGATTTTTAATTACAGCCACATGAATGGTAATAAATGCAAGGCTGTGTGGATATATCAGATTGCATTTCCAGCCTGAAGGCAGCTGACTCATCAAGCCTGTGCTGATGTTTATTGTCGCATTGTTGAGACAGGATCTGTGGCACCACAAGCTATGGATTGAAGAAAACCAAGATCCGCTTGCACGCCTGACCATGAAGATCACAGGCTGTCAGAGACAATCCAGATATCAATACACATCAAGTGGCCCTGGGATGTCATGCATCTTATAGTAATGCATAGAGGGTACTTCAAGAGCAACTTCTCTATCCATGCCATTTGCAACATGTGCAGTGTCTTTTACTCTCTGATCACTCACCACAGGAGAACTTTTGCCAATGGTTTATTGCACAACTGCCAATCCGTTATTTGTCTCTTTAGTCTTGTTTACAGATGAGGCAACATTTGGAAGAGATGGAATAACAAATTTATACAACCAACATTTTTTGGTGAATTGGAATACCCATGATATAATACAGGCTAGATACCAGCTTCAGTTCATGATTAATTTGTGGGTTCGATTTGTAGGTGACTGACTGATAGGTCCATATGTTCTCCCAGTATGTCTTACAGGAGCTGTCTCATCATTTTAGTCGCATTCTTTGCAATGCACTAGCTGACATCTACCATGAAAGATGAATAGAAAAGGGAGGACATTTCCTTTGGATTTTTATCTGTGGGTTCACCTAAAAAAATTGGCTTATGCAGCAGACATTAATAATGCAGAGCTGCTTCATCAATGTGTCATGGGGGCCTGCAAAACCATTCAACACAGTGTGGGAGTATTTAAAAGGGACCACCAGTCAATGATCTGGCAGGTGCATGTGTATGTAGAAGCAAGCAGAGGACATTTTGAACATCTGCTATGAGTTGCAGTGTTGAGGTACGACAATGGACATATGTTTATATGCATATTTTATATTGTTTTAGTGTGAGGAACATGCCCCCAATGTTTGTAAAAGTATTTTTGTATTGTATTTTGGATTGTACATTTAACCGTGTCTACTGTAAAATTTAAATTTAATAACTCAATAATGAAGGATTTGCTGATATATGGATATATGGACTTTTCTCCTTGTTTTTGGTTTGAGGAACATACCCCTAAAGTTTGGAAAGAATTTTTGTTACACCATATATATATATATATATATATATATATATATATATATATATATATATGTGTGTGTTGAGTGGAAAAGTGAGATATCTATTTCCTTATATGTGCATAACCACGCATATTTCTGTTTAAATTATGGAGCATATGCATATATGATGTAATGGAATAACCCGTCACCCCCATGAGTGACTACACTATAGGTAGTAACTACCTATAAGTATTTGTAAGTCACTGGACTACAGAGTCTAGCTGCAATCTGTTCCAGCTAGACAGTTAAACTCTCTGCCTTTGGACAGAGTGGAACCTGGACGAGGCTCCACCAAAAGGCAGAGTTTCATTTGGGGAGTTAGACTGCCCCTGAACCCGTTTATGCGGGTTCAGAAAGGGAATATTTTTGGCCGAGCCTATGGGTTCGGAGAACCCACGTTAGACCGGCCTTGTGCCACATTTAACCCTCGTGTGGGGGTAGCTAAATATGCTAGCTGGAATCTGTTGAATACAACTCAGACTTACACGGGAACTATCGATCTTTCAATAGTAGCACTCACTACTGGATTGACTTGCAACAACCTTGTACTTATTTTATCCACCATGTTTTTCTAGTATATTTTCCTATTAGCACGGAATATAACAATATATTTTTATGTTTCAATACATACATTTATGCATGCTAATATCTGTATAATCATGATATATATATATATATGCATGTACATTCATGCATGACTAATTTTATATAGATAAATAAAAAGACAAAAATAAGTACTTAGATAATATTATATTTTTCACTGTATGCTTCTACATATATCTAATAATTTTTATGTAGATATCCTCCCTTTTCTTTATTGCATTTTTTAATAAAACTGTTTTATACGTATATATATATATATATATATATATATATATATATATATATATATATATCAGAAGAGCATTATTCCAAGCTATTTGTTCATGAAGACATGCAGATGTGTAATATCTCTCCCACCCATGTACATTATTCAAAAACTACCCCCTCATATACACACCTCCTTAAATAATTTCCTCTTCCATGCACACATGGATTTACATATGTTGATTCTTTGATTTTCTGTATCAATTTGAGATAAAAAAATTTCTTCTACTTCCTTTTTTTATCGGGAATGAACAAATGAACTTTTTTTTTTTCCATTTTCTTTTGCCGTTCTTCTCCATGACAGATTTCAAAAAAGAAAGAAGATTAGGTGCAAATTTTTGAGATTATTTAACCAAAAATCTTATTAATACTCTGATTTCTTCTCTTCTTCTTCCTTGAAAAATGGCTTTCAGGCAATAATAACAACTACAAAATTACAGATCAAATTGAAAACAATAAATTATCTTTGAATAAAACAAGGTGAATGGGGGCGTATTTTGTTTATACTTATTTAATATGGTAGAATTTAATTCCTTTATTTTTCCCCTCACTTTCTTTTGATAATATTATGTTTTTAAAGTATAAATATTTAATAATTGTAACTATGCCAAATTATTTTTCAAATTTATATATATTTTGTACTTCATGAAAGTGTATTAGATTAGAAACATTGATTTCATGGTTTCTATTAAAAGGGTGATATTTCTTATCTGAATTTTATTTTAATCATTTCTTAGGGACACTTTTTTCATCTTTATTCTTTTTTTCACAGTGTTTTGACTATGTAACCTACAGAATTCCTCAGGTACTTTTTGCATTCTAAAATATAAGTAAATCCTACATCTCTACCCTTACCACACATCAATTCCGTTTTTTGTACCCCAGTGTTGTTTCCCTTTATGCTGAACTCATGAGAATGTCTGTGGAATCACAAATTCTTTATCACTGGTATCCATACATTACAAATATCTGTATTTTCTTAACAGGGTTTAAATGAAATATAAAATGTTCAGCCTCATGTGGCTAACCTCACAAGCAATACCTCTCCCATGGTGGCAGGGCTAGGGTTAATTCCTGGCTTTTGAGGCATTCTTATAGCGAATATACTGAGAATGCATACAGAAATCCAGGCCTTGTGAAATAATCAGTCCAAATGTGTTCATAGAGAAGTACCTGCAAATGTTGATATTCAATTTACTTATTGCTTCATTTGAGCTGAATAGGTGGCCACATTTTTTTTTTATCATTTCCCTCCAAGCAAGGTGGAAATGCCACTAGTATTCAGGGGGTTAGAGGGAGTGAAAATGAGAGAAAAGACTGAGTATAGGGAGGATTGAGGAAAGGACAAAAGATGAACAGGATTCAAGAAGGATTTTTGAAGATTAAAGTTATCAGGGAAGCAAGTAACCAGAAGGGAGTTCCACAGGTAGGAAGTGTAAGAAAAGAAACTGTTTGAGTAGAAGTAATGGTTGCATTTAGCTATTTCAACGGTAAATACATGGGACCTATTAGCCAATCTAGTAACATACTTAAATTCATGAAGCCAGTGCACCAGAATAAAAAGACCTCATCAGAGCAGTTACCATGAAAATATTTGTAGAACAAACAGAGTGAAGTTATGTCACATCGGTATCAAAGTGACTATGTGAAGATGCTAAGTCAGTATTGATTACATTACAGATCCTTCTTTAGATATTAATTATTACTTTGAAATTTCACACCAAACTAATCAAATATGATTGAGCTCTAACTAAGCTGAAACAATTTATTTTTTACTCAGTCGACTTGAATTTGAGATAAGATCACAAGTATTGGGTGCCCAATGAGGATTAAACTCTCTCTCTCTCTCTCTAGAGTAGTTATAGTCTGTAGTACCATCTTGTTCATGACTAGAGATATTTTATTTTGTTCTTTTTGTACTGCTAGGTTATTGTTCTCACAGGTCAATAGTTTAGTAGATTAAATTATTGGTTTATGAATTTAGTGGCATAGTAATTGTGCCTTCAGTCTCTGGGCCAAGAAATACAAAATCTCAGTGGTAACTGAACAGTACTAAAAAACAGACAAGATGAGATTGTAGATGTTAACAGCAGAATAATAATGAACTACTCTTGTAGATTAAATAAAGGGTTTAGTTCAAAATTTCCCAAAGGTTACACAAATTAACAGACACCTAAAGAAGAGTGGATGGTACAACACCTTAAACTTTGTGATATTAACAACAAAGATAAGAACATTATCCTGACTACAAATAATTTAAATAAAAGAATCAGTTTTATAAATGAATGAATAAGCTTTATTTGTATTTTGATTTAATTGGCATGGTATAGGGATAAAGGAGGAATGAGACAATAAAATACATATTGTTTAATTTACCAAAGCATCTACCCACCACCCCAACCCCCACCCCACATGCAACTAAGAACCAAGATTGTTTCTTTACATATGTTGTCCTTCTAATCACCTGACCATTAAAGTACTTTTAAGAATCATTTGTAATCAGGTTTTATTGAATTAATTACTATTCTGTTTACATTCAAACTAATGTCCTCATCTTTTTTGTTACTATCAGAACATTTTGAACCTTGCATTCTTTGGCCTTTATCAGGTGTCTGTTGACCCTTGGAATGGACAATGGCATGAGAAGAATATAGATTTAATAAAAGGTTCACTTTGAAATTCTTTGAAAATTATACAGATCAACAGACACTTGAAGAAGGCGAGAGAGCACAACGGCCAAAATGTGATATTAACAATAAAGATGAGGCATATGTTTAGGAGGCATAATTTAATTCATGGTTATTTACATAATCTACTTTCAGGCTGATATGCCTGAAAGTATATAATGTAAATAACCATGAATTAAATTATGCCTCCTAAACATACATTTTGATAATCAATTTCTGTTAAAAAAAAAAAAAGCGTGTGTGATTAATTTTGTTAATTTGGCTTTTATTCCTATCAAGTCATTAAAAAATGAAATTAGTTTTTTATAGATTAAGTAATGATTATCAAGAAATCTGATTGTTTGAATTACTTT
The DNA here is from genome assembly GCA_903632075.3 of Acanthosepion pharaonis. Classification (NCBI taxonomy): domain Eukaryota; kingdom Metazoa; phylum Mollusca; class Cephalopoda; order Sepiida; family Sepiidae; genus Acanthosepion; species Acanthosepion pharaonis. The sequence goes on from CAHIKZ030005569.1 coordinate 393,809, forward strand.
GTTATTAAATAATTAACATCCTTAAAGAGTGAATGCATGGCCAAGTGATTAGAACATTTGCATTCTGACTATGGAACTTGGGTTCAAATCTTACCATGGTCGATTTGTCAGGAAGGAGATTCCTTGATGTTATCGGACTGGAGGGGTTGATCCTAGCATGAGGCACTTTTGGAAAGTGCCTGAAAACCAGGATGTAGGATGCATAATAGTATAGAAAACAAATGTGGAGATGATAAGGGAAAATGGAAAAGCTTATAAATGATGCATTTTGCCAATGTCTGTTGGTGTCAGCTTCTTCATGTTGAAATGAAAGACAAAACCGTGTGTAAGGAAAATGCATTGGGATTTTGGAAGATAAGAGGGACAATAAATTAAATTATCTTATCAGATCCAACACTTTCAGTTTGTAAAATCATTTGCACCATGTGTAAAATGGGAATCCTCTGCACCATGTGTAAAACAGGAATCTTAACACCAGTTTTACAAAATGGATAACTCTGCCTACAATATAGTAAAGTATATAAGTTAGTTTTGTTACCACCATAACTCATGAACATATCTGTCAGATGATTTAAATACTGTGTGTTGTAGTGTTTATTTAATGATATTGAATTGCCAGCATTACATTATAAATAGTGCTAAGTAAATTGACTGAACATGAATAAGTAATGAACAGTGATCGTAAGCAATTGTTTATTAATCTTGTTAAAAGCAAAGTGGGGAGGTGTCAGAATATGACAAGGGTTGAACTCAACCTGAAGCTTGAAATAAAAATCTTTAAATATGCCATTAATTCATATCATCTTTCTTAACTACTAAATGCAATCTGAATTAGATTTTGATGCTATTTGCAACAGAACTATATTTTAAATGTGACATGATCTTCATATTTTTGTATTCTTTAAATTTTATATTAATTTTGAAAGTAAAATTGTAATATTTTTGTGATAATTTTGCAAATTGGATATCCATTATTATATGAAGATCTTTTTACTCATTGCTTCTTCCACAAATTACGAATTAAAAGAAATTAATTTTATTTTATTTATTATTTTATTCTCTTATTTTATAGTTTAATTGTATTAAACACTTACAGAATTTTTTAAAATAATAACAAAAATGGAAAAATACATAAATTGTTGATTATTGCATTTATTCTTAAAAATTTTTATTTTATGTTGCTTGATATTTA
>CAHIKZ030005569.1:400000-402500 GCA_903632075.3 Acanthosepion pharaonis
TGCAATTCAGTACTCTTGTTTTTTTTGTTTCTAAGAATTTTTTTCTGTTTCTTAATAATTTTCTTAGCTTTTTGAAGGCACTTCCATTATTTAAATGCCTCTTCAGATTTTAGGGATGCATTTTCTATCTTCTCTTGAAACACTTCCTAGATATTTTTTATCTTTTTATTCACTTGATTTTGGTGTCTGCAATTCATAGTGTGTATGTTAAGCTGTTCCTTTTGCTGACAACTATATATTATATCTTCTTACAATTGGTGTTTAGTCGTCCTTTCTTCACACTTTCCTTTACTAACTTCTGTAGTTTTCTGCTGTCAGCTCTGTCAGTTGAATATCTTATGTTGTTAATATTGTAGCCACTGATAACGAATCCTGGTAGGACTTCTAATTCTCTAAGGATTGCCTAACTGAAAAGATTGAATGAGGCTCAGAAGACACATTGGCATTGTTAATAGGTGTTTTCTTTGCTTTTGTAATCGACTGAAATTTGAAAAATCTGGAGTACTAATCAGATTTATTTTGATCTCATTGCATGCAAGATTTGCTTCAGTTGAATATGAAACAATTCTTTTTCTGATCATTTTAGAATACCCACCCCATACACAAAAATATCCCATCGCAAAAAAATCCACCACCACAGAAAAAAATTCATATGTTAAAAAATTTCTATTTATGGCCTTCTGATTTTTAATTGCAAGCTTTGGAAAGCTGCTTAAAGATATAATAAAAATGTTTTTCTATTATGATAAAATTATGATCATCCATATTTAATTAAGCATGTTGAAAATATATTCAGTAAGTATTAGCAATGCCTATCCATTCATGTAGATATACATATCTGTCTATTCACCCATTTTTCTCTCTCTCTTTCTCTCCCTCATATATACACACATATTATATATATATATATATATATATATATATATATATATATATATATATATATATATATATATATATATAATTTACATATACACACTTTTAAGGCCCAAAGGATGAACGCAGTTCTTAAAAATATGCTTGCTATTAATAATATTTGGGAAACAAATTGTAATTGGTTTTGTTTTGATGTTCTCAGTATATGAACAAACCTGGAAACATTAACAAAATCACTCACGACTTTTATTTACTAAAATATCAGTTACCTTCAAGCATACATTTTTTTTAAATTTATTTCTATCTTATATCTAAATGTACATGTATTTATATATTATAAAATGTTCATATATGTATAGAAATTTATTAAACTTGACTGAATCTGACACAAGGTCAGATAAAGTAGGGAGAGTGTATTGTATCAGTCTTCCTAATTTTTGACTTTATATATTGTCATTGATAACTTAATACAATACAACATTGATAATTTAACACAAAATCAGATATGGTGGGTGGCATGTAGACAGGTAGTCATAATGTTCATTTTCTAACCATAAGACCTGGGTTCAACTTTCGCCAGGGTGAATTTGTCAAGGAAGCGATTTCTTTATTATATCTGCCTGGGGAGGTGATCTCAGTGCATGGTACCTCTGGAAAATGCCAGAAAAAAAAACATACCATGTGTTAACTCATGAAACTGCAACTAAGGTCCGCTCATCATAGTTGCAGTATAAAACATATCTGGACTCTGTGGGTTGAGCAGGCATCTGTAATAAGGAATTTGCTAACCAACCTGGCATGCAGATGTGCCCTAAAATGAGTAACGGGCCATTTTATATATATCTATACATAATTATAGGATATTACATTTGAAAATACGTAAAACTGCTACATAAATGCATTCATGTTTTGATGCATATCATCACATCTCACAATGAGGTTTCTACTATTGCTCTACTGTTGTATTGTACCCTATTTTTAAATTAATATTGTTAACATTTGAATTTATATTTGATTCATTTTCATTTCATTTTATATATCTATATATAAAATATATTATTACTTAAACATTAATTTTTAATGGATACCCATATTTAAGTAGAATCTAAATTTATTTATTAAACTGTATATTTATTTATTTTCATCTACAGGCTTGAATACTTGAGAAATCTTATTAACAAAGCATATGTGCTATGCTAAGGAGTATATATTTTTCTTTAATAGGATTTCTTGAATATTTAGCATGGTAGACAAAAATAAATAATTATACTGTTAAATAAATGAATGGAGTCTCAAATATGAGTATCCACTAAAAATAACATTAAAGTAATAAAATGTGTCAAATTAATAAATAAAATCCTTTAATTCTGTATATATATATATATATATATATATATATATATATATATATATATATATATATATATATATATCCAGGTAAAATGAGAACAAATAGAGTATACTTCCACTGTATCCTATATATATATATATATATATATATATATATATATATATATATATATATATATATATATATATATATATATATACTATGAACAAATAAGTATACTTCAAATACATATACTCTATTATATATATATGGCATTTAAGCTAGCTCCTGCTT
>CAHIKZ030005569.1:405000-510000 GCA_903632075.3 Acanthosepion pharaonis
ACCTTTTATATGAAAGTTACCTTCATATATATATATATATATATATATATATATATATATATATATGGTTAATATGTGATATGATTTACATTAACAGACCATTTCACCACTAATAGTGGTAGGAAATTAATTGAAATTGTTCATATGTTAAAAGTTATTTATATATATATTAAAAAATATACATAAACACACACATGCTTTTATATTTCTATAGATAAAATCTGCATGTACCAATACATATGAAAAATAAGTGTAACAATATATATATATATATATACACATAAACATATATGGAAAGCTTGATATAGTCATTGATAGAATAACCAGTAAGAAATAAGATTATTTTTGTTTCAGAAAACATGTTTTTCTGCCTCTCTCTCTCTCTCACCAATCATTTATCAATGATTTTGAAGTGTGTATGAGAATAATGCTTATGACAGGCTTATTGATCTTGATAATTTATGAACATTAGACAAATTATAAAATAAGATTTTCAAACAGTTGGTAAATTTAAATAAATGTTATACAGAGTTGCTAAGAAATTTCCAAAAAATTATATTGAAAATTTAATGCTTTAATAAATTTATATATAAATCTGAAAATGTGAAGGGAAATTTTAGAATTTTTTAAAATTCTATAATCTGTCTTTTCAAAAATGTAACCCTATTTTTTTATTATATTAATTAATTAAAAATGTGATTTGTATGAATGTCAGAAAAATATCTCACACACATTTATATATTTGTAAAATTCTTTGGTTTTGGTAAATCCATTTAGTAAAATCTTTTCAGTCTTTTCCAAATGTTTTCAATGATTCTTTAATTTAATAAATGTTGTAAAAATAAATTGGTAACCAGATTTCTCTCCTTCTCCTTTCATATCAACTTTCCTTTTTTTCTATTTGGTCTTTTATTGTTTATTGTCCAAAGTTTACTTACATTTCCCTGAAATACAATCATGTCTTTCAATCAAGGTTACAAATTAGAACTTCTGTGTCCTGTCAAATCCATTGAATACTCATATAATTAAAGGTATGTGGGATTGACATTGGCACTCATTCAAATATCGTCAAAGGTCATTTTTAGCCAAATAAATAAAAATGGAGTGATATATTGTTTGTTAAGAAGTAAAAACATGTTTTTTACCTTAGAAAATGGTTGATTGTGTTACGGTTCAACTCACAGGACGTCTTTGGAGGTGAAATTAGCATATGTTGTCTTTCTGATCTGTACAACAATTACATTCTTTGCAGGTAAATGGATATATGGTGATTTTGGCTTAGAAAAGGATAAAAGGATAGAGTGTGCAGACCTTCAATGTCATTGAAGTTCAAACTTTGATTAAAATATTGATTTTAATCAAATGAAAGAACTTTTATTTTATTTTTGTTTTGTTTTGTTTGTCAAATGATTTCAATTAAAAATTCTAAAATTTTTCAGCTAGTTTAAATGTACAAAATGATTCAGGATTAGAGAAAAGAGCAATGGCTTGACAAGCAAATCATCCTTGCTAGAAAGAATGAAGCAATTAGGGAAACTCAAAGCTAATGAATCATGGAAAGGCTAGGTCTTTTGACAGATTTCTGGGTACTTTATATGGCTGTGTTCAGAACCCAACTGAATTGCTCAATTTTCTGGAATTATGTGGCATTCCACCTCACAAGAATCAACTAAAAATTGAGAGGACTATCATGTTTAACAGAAATATCAACTCTCCAATGGTGTACAATGAAATTTGTCTAGTTGTCAAGTAGCTTCTCCCGTATCATTGAGGCAACTATCCTGTCTGGAGGGAAATGTTCATTCCCAGGTTTGCAACAGAGTTGCCATTTCAATTCAGTGACATTTATCTTTGCCATGACCATCAACATGGCACAAGGACAATTTCTCAAGATCACTGGTATTAATCTGACTTCTCATCACTTTTCCTATTGCTTGCCTTATGTTGGTTGTTCTAGAGTTGAATCCCCAAACAAATTTTTTATGCTTGTATTCTCTAGGAGAAGCATTAATTTGTACATCCAGAAACTTTGGCAATTTACATTTGTTTTATTTTAGTTATCAAAATATTTTTTCAGTCACTGCTACTTTTTCATGTGTTGTCTTCTTGTTTATTTTTAAGTTCGTTAAGAAATATGTTAAAGAAAAATATTTTTCCTGTAGAAATTTCTTTGAAGTTAATTTTTTCTGGACACTGCTGGATATCCATCCTAATTCTTATTAATGGAAAAATATTATTTTCTTAATAATTTTCTCAGTATTATAAAATTTAAAAAAAAAAACAACAGCCAAAATATCTGTCTATATTTCTGAGATGAGTTATTGTAATTATTTACATTGTTTGGACTCATAGCCCAGTGGATAAAAGTGTTGGTTGGATCCAGTGACTTCACCCAAAGAGCTGTGAATTCAATACCTAGCTACTGCAGTAATGAACAAAAAATTGGAGAGTTGAGTTAAACAGAAATAACTGAGACATCTGGAAGAGGCATTGCATGTGGAACTAGAACAATCTACTTCTGTGAACACAATAATGGGTCAGTTTGAAATTCCAGTCACCTAAAGAAGACCAGTGCATACAATGGCTGAAATGTCATAAATATGGCAATAAGATGAGGAGAACAGTCTGAATAATTTAAATAGTTTAAATAACAGCTGATAACTAATGTAAATATTCATCACATCTGACATTAAGAATAGAAAAATGAATCTCCAGGATCAGATATATACACATATATAAAACATACATATATATGTGTGCTTAGATTGATATATATATATATATATATATATATATATATATATATATATAACAGTTCATATTTGAATTTACTTTCAAAGCTATTTCAGTCTTTTTTTTTTTTCATTTTACTTGTTTAATTCTCTTCTTATCTATCTGTACTCTTAGAATTTTGTTGTCCTGGGTATGACAATAAATTACATCCACGTCCTGGGTAAGACGATAAACTATGTCCAACAGCAAGAAAGATATTAACAGCTTTTTATCCCTTATATTTTTATATTATATATGAAAATGCTGGATAATCTCCTCAAAGATGAAGAATAAACTTGAGGCAAGAGAAATGTGGCTCTACAGAAGGATGTTGAGAATACAATGGACAGAACATGTGAGCAACAACAAAGTTCTGGCAAAAATGGAAATAAAAGGGACACTAATCCTTAGAATCAGAAAGTGATAGCTAAAATTCCTAGGACACATAATGAGGAAAGAAGGCCTGGAGAATCTGACACTTACAGGACATATTGAAGGCAAGAAGAATGCAATGAATAATCTACCAAATAAGCTTGTGTAAATGGTTGTCAGAACAGGGATGAGGAGATATAGCAAAAAAGACAAAACTTAATAAGAGGTAAAAAGAACAGAAAGCTGTGAAGTGCCATGATCATTCACATTCAGAAGAAAAACATATATAAAGATAAAATAATAATAATACCTATTGATACAAATAAAATTATGTAATTTAATGTATTTCAAGGAAAACAGAATTCTTGTTGATAATGTGTTCAATAACTACCTCAATAATAATTACTGTATTAAAAATATTAAAAATTCCTAATACTTATCAAAGCTTAATGATGCTTCATCCTTCAGGGCCCAGATAAAAATAATTGTACTTATATATCAGAGGTCCTTGTTTGCTGAGTTGAAGGTTAAATTTTTCTATTTTAAAATCCTTATATAATTGGATTACTTGTACAATCAATTTTTCAAATATGTTGGTTATATTTTCTATATCAGTAATCTAGGATCTTTTCTATACAATTAACTTTTATTGATGCATAGAAGAAAGAATCGTGCTTTTAAAATCTATAAAAGTAAAACTATTCAAATAAAACAAACATGAAATAAATGCCATCTGTTATCACTCTGATCTCCCTTAATTACTATTGAAATATTCTCTCAGGTTTTTAATATATATGTATATTTATTTATTGGTGTTGAGTGATAACTTCTGTTATCATAAACACTGAATATCTCATTATCTCAATTAGGGATGATAAGGATGCCTAACCAGTAAATATATAATGTCAGAATGTGTTTTTATATTAGAGAATAAATATTTTAGTTTCTCTTAAAATGGTCAGAATTCTCAAAGCTTAAATTTTAGAAGAATTTAGTAGATGTAATTATTATGATTAATGTACTCAGTCACCTCTTATCAGATTAGATATGAATAGGCTGATTGATAGACTAAATCTCTGTGTGCAGGATTTATACCTAAATGTAGCCTTTTTCTGCTGTGTGGGTGAATGTCTTGTCTGCTTGTGCCCATGTGCTTTTTTTTTTCTGAACATTGTTTGTTCACATATTTAAATTCTGACCAAGAATATAATCAACTTTAATTTTAATTAATTGACAGTCCTTCAGATGAAATTAACAGAATGTCAGGAAAACAGATGGATCTTGAAGAGGTCACTTCAATTTGCCATTACAAATTCTCTTGCTTATCGCAGTCGGTTTTGCTTTTTTTCTGAACATCTAGAATTTCCATTTTTTAGATCTCTCTTTCAGACTTTTTTTCTTTTTCCAGTATCATCATCATAATCACCACAACTTTCTTTTGGATTTTGGTTTTCTCCTTTCCATTACATTTTTGCTTGCCCTTGATTAATTTTCTTTTTCATTTTTCATATTTTTATCTTTATTTTTCTTCTACTTCTTATCAATTTTTCATTCTTTTTTATTTTCTGTCAAATTTTATTCTTTTTTTTATATTTTTTTCCTTTAACTTTTTCTTGTTTTTTCATTCAATTTCTTTCTCATTTTTGATTTTAATTTCTTTTACTTTCTTTCAACTTTAATATGATTTTTCATTCTTTTCTTTTCTCTTTTTCACTAATTGGGTTTCTTTATTTCTATGCTTTTTTTCTCTAATTTACTCTTTCCATTTCATTCATTTAATCAACTTCTTCATTCCTTCATCTTTTTCTTTATTTCAATAATCCTCCTCCATTCTCTGAGATTATGTTAAGACTTTTCATTTGTGAATAAATTATTTTCTCCTTTTTTGTCTCTTTTTCATTTCCTTCTCTTTTTCACCTTCACTTTCTTTTTCCCCACATTTTTCTTACATTGAAATTATCGACAAGAGCTTTGAAAAATTAAATTTTCTTTTGATATTCTTTTGCAAGTCATTTTTTGATAAGTCATAGTACAATCGCAAAACTATTTTCTTTTAGTTCAAAATGTAAAAAGATTTGTCACAAGAATTTCTGTAGGAAAGTTTTCCAAATACTCAGATGGATATAACGACTTTCCATTCCAAAGTAGTCACCTAGTAACTATCTTTAAAAATTGCTAAAATGCATCTAAATTTACTAAAGCTGAAGACTTTTGAGAAGTTTGTTTCTAATTGTCGTTACCACTGTAATATCTCTTCTACAGAAAGGTCACCAGGTAGAAATCTTCATGATTGGAAGCTTTGCCATTTATAATGCAAAAAACCAATTAAAAGTTACACTTCAAGAAAAGAATGGCAGGCAAACTAGAATAAAAGAAAGGTAAATGCATAAAATTTCCAGCAAAATGTAAAGAGAAAATCCCTGAATTTAATGCGCAAAGACAAGTACTAAAATGTTATATTAAAAATGTCTTCTTTCAAATTTTTTAGAAAATTTGGCAAGAATTATGGGTCTGTGTACTGTGTATATAAGTCTGTGTTTTTTGGTAATTCTGCTGTGAGAGAGAAAAAGTCATACTAATAACTATTCAGTATCTATCTATATTTCTGAGATAAGTTATAATGTACACTATTTACATTATTCGGACTATTGTCCTCATCTTTGTCACCATATTTATTACAATGTTTCGGCTGTTGTACACTCTGGCCTACTTCAGGTTGTTGGAATGTTGAACAGAACCCTTTATTTTGCTCACTAGCGTAGACTGTTCTAATTCCACGTGCCATGTTTAATGAATGTCAGTTATCAGTTATCTCCTGTTAATTCTCCTCCGAAATTTCTCCACTTCCTTAAATGGGTATTGAACTCGCACTCTTTGGGTCCTGTCACTGGATCTAACTAACAACTTTATAAGTGTGAGTTCAATACCTGGTTAAGGCAGTGGAGAACTTGGAGAGGGGAATTAACAGGAAAAAAAATAACTGGATGAAAAAAAAAAGCTGAAGACTTTTGAGAAGTTTGTTTCTAATTGTTGTTACCCCTGTAATATCACTTCTACAGAAAGGTCACCAGGTAGAAATCTTCATGATTGGATGCTTTTTTTTATTAAAAAGATAACTGAATGATTTTCATTTACTGACTTTTTCAGTCTTATTTCTTGATGTATGCGAGTAAAGATCTACCATTTTTTACCAATTTTGTTTTTTAAGCATGTTAATGTGAATGTGCATTGTGGTTTCATGGATATCAGCTGGGAAGGAGAAATCAGAAATTCAAATTTCAGTTATGTTCATGACATTCACTTGAGAAAAGTATGAATCTATTTCTTTTCCCCTCCACCTATGGGTTGAATAGCAGAACTGCAGACTGGGTCCTATAGCCTTGGTTTGCAACCAGTTTTCCTCAGAAAGAAATGGCAGCCTTCTGCAAGAAATCTTCTGCCTAGTCACGGATGAATCGGAAGAAACATCATCGTCCAAGTGTTTAGCATGTATTGCAATTGACTGAATGTATATGTGTTAAAGTTCTTCATTTGTTACTTTTGTAAGAAATATTTTAGTCTTTTTTGAATTTGTTGTGGTAAACCCTTCTACAGTAGAATGAACTCTTCCTCCTCCTCCTCTCATAAATACTAACTTCAAGAGTCGTAGAGCAGTCAGTTGGGAAGCGGAAACGCAGTATTAACCTGACCGTTTGGACGTACACCTCTACCTGCTTATTACTAACACTCTTGCTTTGTATATATCCGTTATTTCTATGCACTTTATCAATCCTACCTTCGTCTTCCTTGTCTTTCTTTCTGGCCCCTAAACAGGCAACAACAGAATTATTACCAGTTTTAGTTCATTTTTTTGCTTTTGGTAACTTAAAGTGTAAGAAATAATCACTTGTTATTGTGCCAAAACATTGTTTATATTGACTGTTTTAGGCTTATTTTAATCCAGAAATAAATTAATCAGTGTAATTAGTTTTGTCTTTGATGATTTTTTGAGTAAAGGAAAAGATTTTTACAATTATTTGTAATGATAATTTTATTGAAAGTATGGAAAAATTATAAAATTGTATATGGTCTATTTAAATCTAGTAACTTGAGTTCTTCTTTGAATATGGTTAAAGTGAGTTAACTAGAATTTCAGTGTTTCTTTAAAATCAAAAAATGTTTTAAAAACTCTATTATATGTGGTGTCTAATTTTCTGGATCTATAAGAGAAGCTCTTTTAATTAGTCTTCCTTCTTTTCAGCCTATTTTCACTTGATCACTCATTTCCCTCTTCTACAATGGCTGTAATTTAAGGCTTAACTAAAAAAGTTAATATTTCATTATTTTAATTTTTATAATCACATCAAAATGTTCTTTGTCTCAGTAGATAATTAGGGTACCGCACTACATCTTTTGTGTCATTTCTTAGGACAGTAAGTTTCTTTACTGGTTCTCTTTGCTTCTCTAAGTTACATGTGACAAATTTTATTGAGTTATATGGTACCAGTCCTAAGCCAGAAACAAGGATAAGCCACTAATCCTGTTCAAAAGACTGAAGAGGAATGTGAACTGGTTGATAGGCAAATCTATCTACTCTTATTGAGGAAAAAAATAAATAGTAAATCAAATTTCAGAGTTTAGACAGACATATAAAGCTAAAGTATATTTGAGATGGAAAAGGAAACAAGAGATAAACCTCTACTCCTGTTCAAACACTGGAGGAGTTTAAACTGAACAACATGCAACCTAATACATCAGTTAAATATTGATCTCTAGTTCTTAACTTATTATTCTGAGATTGTGTGATTAATGAAAAAATACTAGATTAAGTGCATTGACAAGGAAGGATATTATATTGAAAAATAAATATTTGTTGTATAACCTTAATATATATATATATATGTGCATGTTAGTGTGAACAGTCCATGTGAAAGAGAATATTAATGGTAATATTTTTATTGCTACTGTTTAGAAAAAAAGTCATTATGGTAGAGAGGTTTGATCAAATTGTTCATAATTAGGCTATGAACTTATTGATGTACCTACCTATTTTAACTGTTGGAGCCTTGATAAAATGATCATTTCAAAATTACTAATAATCAATATTTATTCCACATTGATATTTCTTCTCTCGGCTTCCACAATTTGATCTTGTGTCATACTTTGGAGTAATGGATAGCGGCTCAGATTGAGGAATCAGAGAGCTGAGTTTGAATTCCAGTTGAATCCATTACATTCACTTACATGCTAATACCCTTGGGAAAGGTATGAATCCTCTTCTTCTCCCTCCAGCTATGGGTAAATAGCAGGACAGACCGGGTTCTATAGCCTTAGATGGCAACTGGTCTACAACAGAAATGGCAACCTACTGCGGGTAAAATTTACATCAGTCATGTATCAAAAGATACATGATTGCCTAAGCATATATCACTCATGGCACATAACTGACTGTCATACTTTAGCTTTCATAAAATTCAAATTTCTTATTTATAAAATTTGTTTCAAACTCATTTCACCACTTTGACTCCATTGACATGATGTCAATTGTTCAGTCAGCTACTAGGAAAATTGATTCACTTTGTTGTGCTAGACAATTTTCTCTGCCAGAATCTATCTTGTATATTCTTTTAATCATTTCACCCCAAGCAAGGCAATAAAACCAGTAGGATACAAGACATTACTGAGTCTTAGAGAACCATTGACATTGCATTTAAATTTTTTAAAATCAAGGTTGACTGGGAAGCAATAAGCCAGAAAAGAATTTCACAATTTGAGGTATGATAAGAGAAACTGTTATCATAGAAATTACAGTTATGACTAATCATATCATGACATATCATAGAAATTACAGTTATGACTAATCATTACAAATGGAAATTGATGAAATCTTTTCACCAGTCTAAGACCATACTTAAAGTCTAGATACCATAGAGGAAATTTATAAGTCTACCAATCATGTGTGCATTCAATATTGTTGCCACATTTGGTTTGGTGCTTCTGTTATATATTTAGAGATTCTTCATAAATTACAAAGAAGAATCTGCAATATTATTAGTCCTGATTAATTTCTTAACATCAGTTATTTTCTCACCAATGTAACGTGGCTTTCCCATGCTTTTTTTATGAATATTTTCATCATGATTCTTCTGATGTGCTTTCAGCTTTGATATCTTGACCTCATGAATTTAAGCATAGTACTAAATTAGCGGGTCAGTTTCATCATTTTACAGCTGAGATTGCAAGATGTGACCATAAGTTCTATTCTAATAGTCAACTATGATCTTCAGAAATTTAAATGCAATGTCATTCATCTTCTGTCTCCTTGAATTCTGTCCTTTTTATTGTCCCCCTCTTCACAATAAAATTTTCTCATTTTCTTTCACTCTCAGTAACCCCTTGCATATTAGTGGCTTTATTGCTTTGCTTGAAATGAAATGAATTTTCTTTTTAATTTGTTGTTTTTCTTTTTCCAATCACTTTTCCCAGAAACCATGATAGTGTTCATGGTGATTGTGTTTGGAGGAAATTGTGACTTCAGTTTGTGAAAAAGAAACTTTAATTTGAGAATACTGAATCAATGTTTTCTATTTATTGATTTTATTACAGCTTCCTATCAAGGGGGTTCATGATTCTCTTTGAGAATTTAGTCCTAATTCATCTCACTTAGTAACAGTTATTTATAGAAAATAATGCATTTAACTTTGAATTAAATTTGTAATTGAGAGCAAAATTAAATTTAAGTCATGAGATCTTCAAAAGTTAACCTATTTTGAAAATGGTGATTATCAAAAATCATGGAACCAATATTGTTTTCAAAGGTTTTTATTATTGCTGACAGGAGGCAATTCATAGATGGCTTTATCACAGAATGTTTTATTATGTTTTTGTCTCTATCTTTGTCATTATTCCCTATGAAGTTTAATACTATTTTTTTTAATTTCTACCTTCAAATCATGCCTTGCTCAATTTGTACCTATGTATTGCACCTTTGCTTGTTTATATCCATTTTTATGCTTTTCTAGTTTAATGATATCCAATTCACTGTGAGCCAAGGAATATAACCATTATTGGCATCAGTATAACAGGTTGCTCATTTCTTAGTATGCCTGTCTGTTAGGGTGAATAGCTAATCCCTGTTGCAGACACCTGCTTAAACATATTTGTGCTTGTTCAATACCCATAGAGCCAATATAGTAACTATTTCTAGGGGAAAGAGAGTGTATAATTCAGTGTGATCATCAATTTGAAAAACCCAATTTCACTTACAAAATTTGGATCAAACTGTAGTACAGTTTTTAGGCACATCCCAGCAGTGTCACATGCCAATATTATCAAGAAATCACCATCTTGAAAAATTGATGGAAACATTCTAATTACTCAGCTATGCTTTCATTCTACATGACAAGCATTCCACATTGGTATGCAAGCTCATTTTGAAGACAAATTAATTCCATCTTAACTGATTGATCTACACATATAGGTTGATACCTTGTATCTTACTCAAGAAATTTTAGTAAATCATGATAATAAAACCACTAATGTAGTTAGAGTTAGTTGCTATTCTCTTTATTTCATACATTTTTTCAGTTTTGTTATTTTTTTTTTTTACAAATAGGCTATTTTGCTGGTTCCAGCAAAATAGACAAACATGCTTTTAAGCTTATTTTAACAACCTCAATAAAATAGATTACCAGGTTATTTTGGCAGTATATATTTATATTATTATGAGGGCAGATAATGTCAAAAATAACAACACACAGATTTAACACAGGTCTTTTCAACATCATGTTTATTGAGCCTTGCAGTGCAGTGTTTGTGTATGCCAGACTTGAACAACATGGATTCTGTGGTCTGTGGCTGTTATCTTCAGTCGGAGCACCTGAAGTGTATTGACAAAAGAACCATGCTCATGGGCAAGTTTTAGATTTGCAGAGACTATTATACCTGAAGTGCTTAAAATGTTAAGAAACTTCTATATTTCTTTTAATAATTGATGATGAATAAATGATTTTAACTTGTATTTTAACAAGTTAACATGGTGAAAAAGATTTTGAATTGTCTTAACAATTGATATTCCTTTTACACATGCTTGTTAGATGGGTTATAGGTTGCTTGTCTCTGTTCCTCTTGCTTTTAAGCTGTCCTGTGAGTATCAAATTTTCCAAGCCCTTTTTCCTCATTATGTGCCTTAGACATTTCAACTATCTCTTTCTGATGTTAAGTATAAGTTTCCTTTTTGTTTTCATTTTCTCTACAATTTCATCATCATTCATATATTTGGTCCATGGTATTCCCAGCATCCTTCTGTAGAACCACATTTCTATTGCTTCAAGTCTTTTCTTCTTCTGTGAGGAGATTGTCCAGTATTCACTGTTATATAGGAGGATTGTTATTACATAACATTTCAATGCTCTGTTCTTTGTTTCCAATGAAAATCTTCCAGTTTCTTAATATTTTGCTTAGCTTTTGGAATGCTTATTTTATTATCATAATGCACCTTCAGATTTCAGTGTCTCACTTTCCATTTTCTACTAAAACACATTCTGTCTTTTGCTAAAACACTTCCCAGAAAATTTAAATTGTTGTACGTGTTTGATTTTGGTATCACTAATTTGTAATTTACATGTTGATGTTGGACTGTTCCTTTTGCTGACAAAGGATGTAACATTCACCTGAAGAAGGAAAGAAAAAATACAAATAAACAAGTAGAAAGCAAAACAACAATAATGACTAATACACATCCAAATAAATCATAGAATAATGATAATATTTCATCTCAGGACTTAAAATATAGGATGTCTAGAGAATGCACTGGACAAGCATATATTCAAATAAACTGTGTTAATATTTATTTGCTGCTGTATTTAAACTGAAAGTCCCACCTCATTACATGTGATTGCATAAATTTTATGTATAGTTTTTTTCTACTACTGAGAAAGGACATTCAAGTAAGAAACCTTGAATCACACACATCACAACAGCTACAAAATTACATTTAAATAATTTGTATTACAACTTATCAGAATGTTATTTCAATATTTGACAAGACCCAGAACAAGAAAACAAAAGTGTAACTTTGTCATTTTCACAATCATTATTTATATACAGTGTACCAAGAAGCCAATCCAAGTTTGATGTAATCTTGCTTTACAGTTCAATAATACTTATAGAAAGAACATGTCAGGAAGGTTGTAGACAATGCTGTCAGTTCATACAAAAATATTCTAAAACAGACAAGCACTATTGATGTGAACATCTTATGAAATCAATATCTTAAAAATTTGATAACCTTTGTCTTTGATTTTATTTTTGGTAAACTGTTTTTCTTACATGTTCTTTACAAAATATATATACAATTTTCATTTGTCATGAAAATATTTCAGAGTTTGTTTTCTTTTTTTTATGTTAGTGCAGAAATAAGTTTTCTTTGTGGTTAAAGTAGTTGCATATATCTGTCAGAAAAATGTGTCCTTTTATTTTCACAATCACCTGTAGTCAGGTTCGAGCCCAGATAAAATCAGATTTTCAAATTTTATAAATCTAGCATTCACCTGTGTATTGAATAGTGTTACCATATCCTTTTGCTGTGTATCTTAAGATTCTTGACAAAATCCAGACAAGGTTCTGCAATACCATCATTTCTACTCTATTTTTTTCTTGCACTTCCCACCTGAGGAACTCCTTTCCGCATTCTTGTTTCCTGATAGCTACAATCTTCAAAAATTGAAATGTGACATCAATCACCATCTTTTGTCTTCTTGAACCCTGTTCCTCTCTTGCCCTTTCTTCAAGCCTCTCTTGCTTGTGGTTAAAAAATATTGATTTTTAAGATCAGAAAGATTGGGGTATCAATTTATTTCTTTGGCCTTGTGTCAGACTAAGTAAATATCTCTATCTAATCCGGTCTAGTGACTGAAGTTGTATATTTTTCTTCTCTGTAACAGGTCAGTTTTTAAGCTAAGGCAGAAAACAGATTTTCAATATAGGCTCCATTCCCTTGTATGTTTGGTGCAATATAATCTTTCTCTGTTCACATCTTTCGATTTGGGTTCCTGCAGACTCAACTAAGCTTACTGTATTTCTCTGTGTAAAATAAAAAGAATGATTTCAGTTTTTAAGTTGCTTTTCTGTATGCATTCTGTTTATTTTGTTTTTCTCTTTGATAGATAGTTTCTTTTTGCAACTAAAATTGGCCAATAAAATCATTTGCTAAAAAACAGCCTTTTTTTTTCCTCTCTCTGTTTGTCGAGTTGCTTCTCTTCGAAACAAATGTACTTACAAATTTCAAATTCCCATGGTGCCAAGATAGCAAATATACCTAATTATATTCCAATAAGTAATTACAGACAAGTGGTCATTCGGACAGCATGGATAATGCGATCAGAAAGCAAATATGCGAATCTAGAAAGAATGTAACTGGAAGAAGAAAGTAAAATAAATAAAAATAACAGGACAATAGTTAATTAACATTTTAATGAATTTTGTGGCCATTTCACCTCTTCATCCCCATACTGAAATTTTAATTGCATTAGTAATAAAGAATGTTCTCTTTAGGAGTATCAAAATAACTCCATTCATGAAATGTGTTCTTGCGTGTTGGGAACGGCTTGCACATAAGAAAACGTGTATATATGTGTGTTGAATAAGCAACATTTTTAAGTGGAATTGACAAAATTCTCAATAACAACAATAATAAAAATAAGAAGAATAAGTTGAAATAATACAAGAAATGAACAAAATATATTACAAGGCAAGGCAACTATAAGACAATAGCAAAGTAATATTAAACAAAACAGAAAGATTGTTCATACACAAATAGGATATAGTCAAGTGGTTATAACCTTGTGACTTCAAGGAAAGAGAGAAAAAAAATGTGTGGGTAAGACCAAGAATTTTTATTGACTAAGAAGCAATCCCAGCATGCATCTGTAGAATTTATGGAGGGGGTGGGGATTTTAGCTGAAATTTTCAGAGATCGGAACCAACAGTATGTCTGTTTGATATTTCAACTGAGAATGGTTATTTTTTTTTATTTCAAGCTGACTGGTATTCACATCCATAGTGTTTTTGTAACCAGGTTTTGGCTGATGAATTCTTCAACCTTCTTCATTTAAATTCTGAGATGAGCTATTGTCATTAATCCAGTTTTAATCTCTAATTTCTTATCAGTAACTGCAGAACAATTTTATTGCAAATAAAGAACAGACATGAAGCAGTGGATTATTGTGAACGTCATCAATGGATTATGTGTAAAATTAGAAACATTTAAGGAAAATAGAAACTACAAACTAATTGATACTAACAATCAAAGATGAGCTGAAATTTTGGGAACATATAATGAGGAAAGAAGGCTTTGAAAATTTAGCACTCATAGTATATTGGAGGAAAAAAAAATAGAGGAAAGCAAGAATCTGGAGGAATAAGCAGCACAACACCAAAGATATAGCAAGTGTTGCTTAGAATAAAAGACAGAAATCAAGAAAAAGTCCTACTACCATGAGGCACATTCTGATAAAATATTTCATGTAGAGAAAAATGAAGTCATTTTTGAAAAAGATTTTCATGGAAATATTTTTTTTCTTCCCAAGTCCTTTCCTGTAATTCCACTTTCAAAACTTCTTGATAGAGAATTCATAAAAGTTTGAATAATGATGATTATATTTGGGCAAAAGGATTATTATTGTTCACTGATGTTTTCTCTGAGGTCAAAATTCAATTCCAGTGGAAAAGAGAAAAATAAACCATTTTTGCAATATGACATGAACCAAGTATTAACTAAATCCTTTAACCTTCCACATTATTAAAAGTTTATCACATGATCTAAAATGAATATACATGAAATGATTTACATGATACAGATAAATCTTTAATGAATAAGTGGGTCAAAGTTGATTAAACAATGGTTGAACAAGCAATCTCTGATAAAAAAAAAAAGAAATTAAGATATGAAAAAACACATAATAATCATAAAAGTGCAGTATTACTTTGTGAAAGTGAGTCTTCTTTTTGCCTGATAAAAAATAGAAAAGTTTACTTTTATAATTCAGGAAAAAAGGAATAAATAAAAATGATTGTAATATTTAGCTATTTCAGTCACATTTGAACATCAACTGCTCTATGGTTTGCTCTTGTAACAAATAACTATTTTCTCAAAATTAAAAGGCACAATTAATAATCTTGTATGTATAGTTGGCCATTTATTTATTGCAACATTTAAACCTTGGCTATCATTTCTGATGTATCCAACAAATAAACTTTCCACCATTTGCCTATGACAAAAACATTCAAATGAAAGACTTAATTTTGTTCAAGATCACTCCTCAACTATCTCGTAAAAATGAATCCATGGATTTAGCAAGGTTAAATAACTTTAATTTCATTAATTAATTCTTGGGATCATCACTAGTCATTGTTGGATTATCTTATTTGCCATCTTAAACATTTGTATCTCAAAAGTAAACATGAAATAAAAAAAATAAAAATAAATGCATTTACTTTTTGTTCTTGATGTGACCTAAGGAAAAACCTGAGTAAATTATCTAAATATTTGATTATGAAGTCCAAAGTTTTAGCAAAAAAGTTTTCACCAGACTAAATTGAATTGGTATCATTACCTCTTTCAATCATCATGTTTTCGTTAGTGGTCTTTGTGACCTTTATAGTGTCGTCTGAAGGTCTAACAGTTACCTGAGGAAGACTGAAGAGTTTAACAGTCAAAATGTAATGATCAAAACGACAAAGATGAAGATACTACCCTGAACATATTATCAAATAATTAGTGTAATTTAAAGTAGAGAGATCTGAAGAAAATAGCAACATTTTTCTTTCTTGTATCTTTTTGATGACAAAATCTTATTCTTTGTCATTTAATGAGTTTGAGAAAGTAGAAAGTGTTGGCTTCTTCAATGTACCACGTCTCTTTAGGACGTGGGTAATCATGCCTCTACACAACTTTCCATCTTTTGTACCTCTTAGAAAGGTTTGTCTTTTCATTATCTCTTTCAATCCCTGTTTTGTCAACTATTTATACAAGTTTGTTAGGTAGGGTTACTCACGGCTTTCCTCTGTCCCTCAATAGATCCTGTGGGTGTCAGATTCTCCAGGCCTTCGTTCCTCATTATGTCCTAGAAATTTCAATTGTCTCTTTTATTTCCAATAAAGTATTGTAGGTTATTTAAAAGATGTAGTCTGATCTTTTTTTTTTATGTTTTTTTTTTAATAATATTTTGCTAGTGTTTCTATAAGGTCCTCATGTAACAACTGTTTTTCTCCTTTAAATTATAAGAGATTGAGAATGGCTGTTTGATTCTTGTTTGAGTAATTCTATTTTAAGGAAAAAAACTATTTTTGTAAGTTTTTCAGATTTCTAAATGAGTCATTCATTGTCGTAAATCAGGGTTGATTATTTAAAGTGGGTTTTTATTCCCACCTATACATTTTGTAAGGGCAATTTCTTAATATGGGGTTTGCAAAAATATCTGAGAATATATAAAATTCTATACCTCAAATAATACTAAAAATCTGTCATCTCCTTTTAAGTCCAATGAAGTGATGTGATCCAAGGTATAAATCTGCAGTGTCCAAGACAATTATCTCAGATGGAAGATTCTAAGATAGCGAATAGACAATTTTACATTAATTTATTTAAAGTCTTTTGTAACTCATTGTCTTACTTCAGCTATTTATTGTCAAAGTAATTAATTATAAATAATGCATTTTTCTATTTACTATATATCTCTTTTCATATCTGTCTTCATCATAAGACTAAAATATGACTGTATACAGAACAAAACATGGCAAATAGTAGAGTTATACCATTTTGAAAGAGTGTTAAAATGAAAAGACATATATTAATCTGTAACTGATAAATGTATTTCTTTAAAATTATTATCTATTTATACTTATATTGAGACACAAGCCAAACCCAGACCTCAAGTGGAACTAATATATATGATCTATTGCTGAAGATGCTGGGAAAATGGTCAGTTCCTTGTTCTGCTTCAGTAACTATACTCCTGCTATACTCAGTCTTCACAAGAACCAGATGAGGCTAAAAATGGAGCGCTGATTCCATATCTTGGCTGAAATAGGCCAGTCCTCACTTGCCTGTCTTGATAGAGTTCAAAAGTGTCTTTGCAACCTTGTGAGTGATGAATTATTTTCAACCCTACAACACCTTTCACACAGATGAAACATTGCCAGCCTTTTGCTATTCTACTGCTATGGCAACTGTTCTGATGAGTTACATTTCTTTGTTTTACTAGACCTGATTTTCACTATTTGCATTTTTCAGACTATTGTCCTCATCTTTGTTGCCATATTTATTACAACCGTTGTGCGCTCTGGCCTTCTTCAGGTGATTGGAATGTCGAACTGAACATTTTATTTCGCTCACTGGGGTAGATTGTTCTAGTTACACGTGCCATGTTTATTGGATGTCAGTTGTCAGTTATCTCCTGTTAATTCCCCTCTCCAAGTTCTCCACTGCCTTAACCAGGTATTGAACTCACACTCTTTGTCCTTGAGGACACATGACACAGTGGATAAAGGTGTTGGTTAGATCCATTGACAGGACCCAAAGAGTGTGAGTTCTCGTAATCATTGTTGTTCTTACAACATTTAAGCCATTGTGCCTTGTCGCCTTCTTCATGTGTCAGTCAATTTATGGAATTTCAAAATGAACCTTTTCTTTAATCTGGGCTGGTTAGTATGAATATACTCAGACTCTGTGAAAACAGAATAAGCAAAAGCCAAACAACTAAGATGAGTTATCTACCCCTAGGCATGAACAGTGGAATGAGAATAGTAATATACCAAATAAAGGGTTAAATTTGAAATTCTCTGAAATTTACCCAAATCAAAAGACACCTGAAGAAGATTGGGAGAGTATGACAGTCGAAATGTTATGACTGTAATAACAGAGATGAGGGCATTAATCTGATTTTGGGTAATATAAATAAACTGAAATGTCTCTAATTATACGCCTGTTCAGCATTCTGATATCCAAAAAAGAACAGGTGGAAGGTTGAAAAGGAAAGAAGGGAAAGAATTAATATAAAATGCAAAATGTAATTAGTGTATTTCCTGAAATGAAGACATAACATTTGGGAATAAAGGCTGTTTATTAATAAGGGGAATTGTTTCAAAATGACATCTCAACATGAGGTAAATAAAATGAGAACATATTCCACAATGCAAATAAAATTGAAACGAAATTTTAAACAATGCACTTTTGGAATATAAATATATTTAATATACACAGACCTGGTAATGAGGCAAATCGATAAAATACACCTGCTCTTTACAATATATATATATATATATATATATATATATATATATGTAACTTTATAAAATGAATTATTTTGTATAAGTGTCAAAAAAAGATGAATCCACAGAGATGCAATCATGTAAAGATTGAAACAATCAACAACAAACAGAAAATGAATTATTAAAACTTTTATCTAAATCTTTTCTGAGATCTTTAGCTCTAATGAAATAATGACTTACTCGTACATTGATGAAATATTTTCTCTATTTTCCCAAGGTACAAATAACTTCTGCTTTAATTACATTAATTTAAACAAGCAAAATTTTTCAAATATAATATTGATAAAAAAACAGGTTTTGTGGAGTTTAATATGAACTTCATATAGCAGTTTAATATATTAATCAACTGTTGACTTTTTTCATCAGAAGCAATTGAAAAAGAAAAATACATTTTATTACTTTTGGCATGTTTTTATTTTTTAAAAGATCAAACAAGACACAGCTATTAAATTGTTCTAAACAGGGATAATGATCACAAATCAAATAACTGTAACTATGGATAAGGAAAACATAAGCATTTGCTAGATTTATTATTTAATGTATTCTTAGCTTCTTAGTTTTAGCTATCCTGGAGGATATATATTTTGGTCAGAAAAATGTAATGAGGAAAAAAAGACTAATCTGCTATTTTTTATTGTACATCACAGGATGACGTATCCAAATATTTATTGTTTAATTGGGAAGATTTAATGTTTTTGATTGTATGTTGAAAAAAAAAAAGAATTGATTTAAAATCTGAAGTTTTTCTCTTGATAAAATAATTGAGTTTAGGAAATATAAAATTGAGGCTATAATTAATGAAATAATATTTTCTAAAAATATTTAAACAATGGAAGTTTCTCAAAAATATATATTGTCCTTCATCTATATTTAAGTCAAAATTGGTGATTAACCATTAATATTTTTATATTATCTGGATTATGTAAATAAATCTGAGAATATTAACAAAATTATGAATCAATTTCTCAAACTAAAATAATATAAATAGTGATTAAATTATTAAACCTTAACAACAATAACAATATTTGCTATCTTTCATTTATCAGAAATTAAATTAAATCACTTAGCATCTGCCATAATTTACCTTGACTTATGCAACTATACTTAGGAATTCACAGATAGAGATCTATTCCTAATGATATGACTATTGTTTTCAATAACATATCTACAATTTCCATTTACCATTCATATTTCCCAAGAATGTTTCAATCTTCCTTTCTTCTTCATTTTCCATTATATACACTTGATATTTTCTCCATTTTCAAATACTTAGACTCTCAGAATACTTCCTCATCTCCTGTTCATTTCCCTTCTCATCAATGATTAATTATCACATTGTATCAGCCTACACCTCTTCTTGAAATCTCATCTCTTAGTTCAGCCTTGCTTTAACTTCATCTGCCGATCCTGTTAACCTATCAATGACAGCTTCAGAATATAAGAAAACAAAACTATTTTTTCAGATGCTTCCATCCCATTTTCTCTTGTTATTTCACTTCAATTTTTTTATTTTGCCACAAGCTGTAAAGACTTTTTAGGTTTTTGAAAGCTAAAAATGGTAGATATTTTCAATTTGTAGTTGTTAAAGAAAATAATAAATTACAGAGTTCTAGAGAAGATTTTTCAACAAATATTTTAATTCAAAATGTTTGAAGCCATTAACATTGCTGAGAGTGTTGATGTAAAAGTAACTGACAAGGATTTTATCTTCAAAGAAAGTGGCTGGGAATGAGAAATTGGAGAGTCAAGTTCAAATTCCAGTCAATTTCATTACATTCACTAAATACGTAAATATTCTTAGTAAAAGGTATGAATCCATCCTCTCCCTAACTATGGGTTAAATAGGGTCATCTTTTTTTTCAGCAAGAACATTAGTGGTTGGTTATTGTATTTTATTGCAGGGATTTGTTTTGTGGACCGGATGTGATGCTTGGAGTCGCTGCACAGAAAACTAATTTTTTTTATTTTGTATTTTGCTTTCTTAGCATTCTTAACATGTAGAGTGAATCAGAAAGAGATCTAATTACAGTTGAGTATAACACATTCATTGACTGAAAAGTCAATCCTGCTTTCAGTTGAAGTTTATAGAATCTTTCGCTTAAAATAATTTTTCAGTGAAATAGGTTTCTCAAGTCCAGTAGCAGTTATTGTTCTTTTCAGTATTGATTGGGGGGGGGGTTCCTTCCTAACCTTTTATTTGAAGTAGTAGTGTTAAATATCAACATTTTGATTATTGCAGAACTTACATTGAATGTGAAAGGCTCATACTACTCACTATGAGATGAAGTTCAAATAAGAAAGGTTATCAAAGGTGATTGAAAATATTGAAGGAAATAACAAGCAGGCAAATATCAAAATCCAATCAGTAGAACACACTGGGATCCATCTTTGATATAACACCATTATTTTCAAACATGACTGATTTGATTTTTATTGTATCAATAAAGGGAAATATCACCTGATCCATAAACACACTTGTTGAGTCACCATTTTCCAATGGAATTTGTTTCACTTGGTGATTTAATGTAAACCTCTCTCAAGTTGTCCTTGCTGAAATGCAGTTTTGATGTCCATGGAATGTAATATCCATTGACATTGAGCCACAACTGCCATTATTAGTTGCAAAGACTCATGAGCACAAGTTGAATTATCAGCAAATTCTTCAAATCCACTTTTCACTAGGCTTTCTTTTTGCATAATTCTCTTAGGTGCAGTGAGGTGTCAGCTTTTCAGAGGAGATGGATGAATAAGAAATTAGAAGAAATTTTTTTGTTTTTCTTTGCAAAAGAAGAAATATAGATAAAATTATTTTCATTTCTGCTCATCAAAATTCTTGGAGATTTTCAATCAGTATTTTTATAGAATGGTCATATTCCTACATATTACATCTTAATTGATGCACTTATTATTATTAATAATAATAATATTTAAAAAGTCTTGGTCCCCAAAGAAGCCACAAAATACTTAGACATGACATTAAGAGGGAAGAAATTGAAAACCAAATAAATGGAAACAAACCACGGAATGGAAAAATTCCAGAAAGAATTAAAAATAATGATGTATTTCTGTCTGAATTTCTGGGATGTTGAGTTATCATTATTTTAACATGCACTAAACAGCTGGCAGGTTAGGTTTAAGGCTCCAAGTTCAGCACAGAGAATTATCTAACAGTGAATTAAAGCATTGGTTCATGAATTTGGTGGCATAATAATAGTGAGTTCAATCCCTGAGATGGGTGGTATATACTTGGACTCAGTGGAAATGCAGCAACCAGTCACTGAGCAGTATAAAAATAAGAACGAGATAAGATATCTCTAGAAATGGGCAGTAGAATAAGAATAGTTTACCCCAAGTAATAAACAAGGGGTTCAGTTTGGCATTCCTGCAGATTACAAAGACTGACATACACCTAATGAAGGCCAGAGGATACAATGGCTGAAACATTATGATAACAACAACAAAGATGAGAGCAACAGTCTGCATGTAAATAATAATGATGTAGATAAAACAGTGACCCATCACTGGTTGGCATCTTCTGGACTGAAAGATTTCACAATTGCTGCACAAAACCAGTCCAATATTCTTAAGAACTGGAGTAGACCATTTTGCAAATTATGTGGCTGTTGTTCATCTAGTGTCAAAATGTTTTACCTTAGTTTCACCATAATAGAGTTTGGTTTGTTTTGTTTTATGGAATATCAACCTCAATGGGTTATTTAATACTGACATTTTTTATTGCTGGTGAGATTATTTTCCAAAAACGTATTGCTGGTAATATTTTTTTTCCAAAAATGTATTGCTGGTAATATTTTTCTTTTTCAAAAATGTACTGCTGATAATAATTTAACCAAAAAATATTGCAGGTATTAAAACCTATTTTTATACTTTCATAGTGTTTCGCCCCCTTTTGTGGGGGATTAAATATTTGCCCGTAGCTTGGACCCTGACAGGTGCTACAATCCTGAGTCAGAGTGTACCTGGGAACACCAGCAATTAAGAGGTGGTTCCACACTCCTCAAATCCTCCTGAACAGAGGCCTTGCTGTTGGATGTAGTTTATAGTCTTACTCAGCATACAGATGTAGTTTATCATCTTGCCCAGGATGCAGATGTAGTTTATCGTCATACCAGGTCAGTAATAGAGTTTGTCAATATATTGGGCAATATGTTTTCAACATGACATTCTCTATGAGTAAAATTTCTGGAAATATAAACCAGCAACTTTCAATTAAAATATATCTCTGCTCTGGAGATTCTACATACAAACAGATTGGGATATAAAGACAAATAAACCTGATATAATTGTAAAGAATTCTACATTAAAAACATGTTTACTTATTGAAGTAATAATCCCTGTTGATATGAACATGTCTGATGCATTATTGAAAATAACTTTGTAAATATAAAGACCTTGAAATTGAAATTAAAAAAAAAAGTGACATCTCAAAACAACTTCTATTCCCATCATGATCATTGCTTTAGGAATTATTCCAAAAAATATCCAACCATACATTTCCTAACTACCTGGTGAGAAAAGCTTAGCCAAAATACAGAAAATTGCCCTAATGGGAGCTTGTCACATCCTTAGGAAAATACTATCAGTGTGATGTTTTCCTGGATAAATTTTATTTTTCATTTCAAAAATTTATTCCGGATTTCATTCAAGTTTTTAAATTTTCAAATTTTTTAAAGATTTTATTCAACTCTTTAAAAAAATCTCAAACTATCATAATTTTTAAAAACTGATTTTAAGATATCTGAACACTAAAAATATTTTTATTTGATTTAAACCCTTTTTACAATTTTTGTTTTTAATGCACTTTCAAAACTCTTAAACCAAAAGCATATTTTGCTATCAATTATGACATGTCAACTTGGTGTCTCTTGAGGTTGAATCTTGAGGGCAACTCATACCAAAGAAACAAGCAGATTCCAAATGTGTAATAGTAATACAGTCTTTCTAAAAGAATGGAAAAATGAGAATTCCAAAGAAAATTGAAATCAAGAAAATGACACTAAATCAATAAAGAAGACTGATAAAAGGATTGGCTGTCACTTGATCTCTATTGATAGCCATCAAATATAATTAGAATGAATTTTACTTTCTTTTTTGAACTCATGTTGGACATTGCATGGGTAAAGTTGTCTTATTGATATTAAAATTATTTTCATTGTTATTAGGAGCTGTTTATCATTTTCTGTTTCTTTAATGAATTTTCCCCCAGTTCGATGATTCTTGTTGGAGATCATCTAACAATAAGCCTCCTTAGTATACTAGCATTCTCTTTAGTATTCTTAAAGGTTTTAACAGCTGTTAGCCAAATCAAATCAGTTCTTCCTGGGATCTCCAAGTGTCTTTGGGTGCTATTTCAAGCAAACATTAATTTCAAAGGAAACATTATTTGACTATTGTCCTCATTTTCTTAAATATTTATTTAACGTTTTACGTTGTACATCTGCTTTTCTGAGAGGTAGTTGACAATGTCAAACTGAACCCTTTAATTTTGGAATACCTCAAAGTTGGTGGAGTTCCTAGTGCAATAACCTTGGAAAACAGCTCCTGTCAGGGTCCCAGCTATAGGCAAATAGTTATCCCCACCAAAAAGTGAGTTAAAGCACTACTGAAAGTATAAAAGAAGTTTTTTTAATACCAGCAATACTTTTTCAAAAATTATTACTAGCCTGTACATTTTTGGAAAAAAAGAAACTGGCAATAAAATCTTGTTGGCATTAAATAATCTATTGGGGTTGATATGCCATAAAACCAAACAAGCCAAACCAATCAAACTAGATTCATGATTTTTATCCAAAATAATTTCTGTCTTTTAAATTCTAAGTGGAATATTTTCTTTTCCAATATTGTTTCCTTGTCACATTTCATTACTGTTTCTGGATTTAATATCTTTTCCCCACATTGTTACATATTGTTTTCATTATCTTTTCCCTACTTTGTTTATATTTTGCAAGTTTCATAATAATAGCTGACTGAACACAGATTTCAGTATTTTATTTAATCTATGGGAGTAGACTGTTCTCATTCCACATCACATATCTAGGGATATCTCATCTAGTTCTTGTTTTTAGTACTACTCAGTAATTACTTGATCTGTTTCTACCAATCCAGCTACACATTGCCCAGCCCAGAGACTGAACTTGCAGTAGATTAAATAATTTTAAAAACAATTTACAAATATGACAAAAAATATCAACAATATAGAAGGAGTTATCATTATTTACATTCAGCACTAAGCAGCAGCCAGGATAGGTTTATGGCTCCAATTTCACCACAGATAATTGTCCTACAGGATTAGTGGATTAAAGTGTTGGTTCATGAATTTGGCAACATAGTAATTGTGAGTTCAGTCTCTGGGCTGGGCAGTGTGTACTTGGACTCATTAGAAACATGCAAGTAATAACTTAGCAGTACTAAAAATATGAACTAGACAAGATATCCCTAGACATGTGAAGTGGAATGACTATGTCACCAAATTCATGTACCAACACTTTAATCCACTAATTCTGTAGGACAATTATCTGTGGTAAAAGTGGATCCTTAAACCTATCCTGCCAGCTGATTAGCACTGAATGTAAATAATGATAAATCCTTCTACATTGTTGATATTTTTTGTCATATTTGTAAATTGTTTTTATCCTCAGGATTATATTCAGTAGCATCATGGATCTGACCAGCAGCAATGGAGAAACAGAATAGCAGTAAAAGATCCTTCTTTTGAGATATATTCAAACTAGAGATTCTACTTCAGTAGTCAGTCATTATTATTTTTGACACATTAAGTGTTCTCCTGAGTAGTAACTAATGACTTATATTGGAGCTTAAGTGAGAGTAAATCTGCAAAGTATTCCAGGACTCTCCTCAGCCAACAATTTCAATAATCTGGATCCTCCTATCTTAATTCCTAGATCCTCTTCTTGATTTTTCTTTGTTTTTTAGGGGACTGACCCTTGAATAAATCTCATTATAAGTCAAGAGTTTAGGGATACAAACTGAATGCTTTTAATCAG
This sequence comes from Acanthosepion pharaonis, assembly GCA_903632075.3. Classification (NCBI taxonomy): domain Eukaryota; kingdom Metazoa; phylum Mollusca; class Cephalopoda; order Sepiida; family Sepiidae; genus Acanthosepion; species Acanthosepion pharaonis. The sequence continues at coordinate 430,476 of CAHIKZ030005569.1, forward strand.
TTCCACTCATTTCTTGTAAATAATCTCAGCCATGAAAAGATTTGAAGATTACAGCAACAAGAATAATGAGAAACGGGAAATGCAAAACAATGGAGAAAAGAAGAGAAAACCAAAAACAAATGGGAAATGTTGATAAAAGGGAAAACAGTTTTATGGAACATTTCGGAAACACACAAAAGAATGCGTCAATGTGATTTTTAATCATAAAAATATTTAGAATGTATAAGAATAGTAAACAAGTTTTCATGATAATGAAAATGTATCAACCATTTCTGTCGAAAAGCACAGTAATAAGTTTAGCCTTTTGTAGTGAACTTCATTATTTTCAGAAGAGTTATTTCAAATTGTAATTATATCAGAGCTGATGTCATAAATAAAAGAGAATAAAATTAATTCTAAAAGCATACTTGTCAATATCTGATCAAGTAACATGTGAGTCTTATTGAGTTGATCAATTGTGTATGTATGTGTATATATATATATATATATATATATATATATATATAATAAAGACGAAAGGAAAACTTATCTTAGACTATACATTTCATCCTCTGAGGGACTTTATCACGGTAAATGTAAGGATTTTATTTTGCAACAAGTATTTATATAAAAGAGGAGAAATGTTATTGACTTTTCAAAATTTTTTAAATTTATGATGCTCTTCAATCAGGGTTGCCAAAAATCAGTCTATGAAGAATGTAAAGTGACAGAATTCAATGACTAATAAATGAGAGTGCTTAAGTAATGTTCTTTAAATATTTTTTAAATGCAACTTAATATTTAGATTATTTTAGTTTGAGATTAATGTATGTTACATATTTTAAATAACAAAGTCCGTCAGAGGTCAAAATGTGTTGGCTAAAATAAATTTTCCTTTGTTTGTATTCATATCATCCTTTTATAGATAAATTTAATGAAATGTTTGAATGAAACAGACACATATATATATATATATATATATATATATATATATATAGAGAGATAGGGATAAATTAGCAAGAGAGCACTTCATCTCAGGCACTGCTAACAAAAGCCTTTTCAAAATTCTTCTATGAATGTAACTACTCTAATATCTGCCATGTCTTTTAAGTAAACGTCTCGATATCTTCTGTTTGGTATATATCTACTATATTAGTTATTTATTGGCCAATAATCAAGCAACTTTTACTCCATCTGTTATCTTTTCTTCTTGCTATTTGCCAACCCACCTCCATTTTTGTCATCATTCCTATAATATCTCTTACTTTTGCCTATTCTGTGATCCATACTTACCTCTTTCTATCTCATATATGAGCATAGAACTTTGCTCATGTTACATGAAATGTTAGGAATTTAAATAAGGAAATCTTACACACATATTGCAATCTGTCTAATGTTTTTTAATATACATAAATAATTCTATCGCTATAAAATTGTTAATGTTAAATTATACAATATAAATGCGACTTATCATTAATATATGTGCTCAGTTTTCAAACTTATTGACAATATCTTTAAAGATAATTTGACTTTGATCAACATAGGTGTTCATACATTTAAAAAACATCAGATTTTTTGTCAACCACTACTAAATTATTGAATTAATAAGGGATTGTGTGAATCTGGTCTTTCAGATATTAAAAAAAAAAAATTTGGCAACAGTATGATTCTGTGCCAAGTGTCCGTTTCAATATACAATATTTGTTGACCTCTCTTATGTCAGTAGATTGCAACATAAGTCTAATTATTCTAGAGAAGAATAGGTATATGTCTAACATATTTATGAAATTTATTGTGTGTGTGTGTACACAGTGCTGGGCAAAAGTGAGTGAATTTGTAAGAAAATATTACAAAAAAATCTCTTTTTTTCCAGATAATCAAGAAATCTTAATTAAACTATATATTCATTAAGCAAAACCTTTATTAAACAAATTACAACCACTTTCAAAATTTTTTATCTTGTTTAAATAAAAATATTCATTAAAAACTAAGATATGCAAAAATAAGTGAACCCTTATATTTAATATTTGGGGATTCCTTCTTTTCAGGTCATGGTGTAGATCAGTCTTTTTCTATAATTTTGAAGAAGATTCTGGCAGTAGTGAGAGTCAATTTTTGACCATTCTTCTTGGCAAAACATCCACAATTGCTCAATATTACCTGGGTTTCTTTAACTTGAACCACAGATTTTCAACTTGGTTTAGATCAGGACTTTGACTAGGTCATTCCAAGACTTAAAATTTCTTTTCAAACTCATTCTTTTGTGAATATGCTTTGATGATTCAGATTATTGCCCTGTTGAAAAATCCAGCTCTGACTTTCAAACTGAGGTCAAGACACTTTCATTCAAAATTGCTTTCTATCTTGCATCATGCCTTTGTGTTGTTAATGAATAATATTTTGCCTGTACCAGCAAAGCAACTCCTAATCATGATGCTATCACTACCATGTTTAACTGTTGGCATCTAATTCTTTTTTTCAAAAGCCATATTAGAAACTCATCATGCATATTACTTATCATACCTCCCAAAAAGCTTTATTTTCATATCATCCAATGATAAAACCTATTGCCAGATGTTTTCTAGCTTATTAATATGATCTTCGGCAAAAATTGAACTAAGCTTGTTTGTGGTTTTTCATAATCAGTGGCTTTTTTTCTAGGCACTCTGCCCTGAAGACTGTCATCATTCAGATTTTGATGCACTGTAGACATATGCACATTGATTCCAACATTGACCAAGGTACCTTGGAGAAATGCAGGATTCTCTTGGGATTGCCAAACTAGATGTCTACTTGCTCTTGCAGTTATTTTTTGTGGACGGACACATCTTGATTGTGATAATGTCATACCAAAGGCCTTCCATTTATAAATAAATTGTTGCACGGTGAAGACAAGCAATCTAAATCATTTTGATAGCTTTTTCTAACCTTCTCCATCATTATAGGCTTCAACTATGGGATTTGTTAAAGTTTCAGGAAGTTGATTTGATTTTGGCATATTTTATTTTAAATTTAGTCTCTAACTGCACCCTTTTGCATACACATGTTATATTGGTTGACTGCAGTGTATAGAGCTTACCAAAAAAAAATGAACATGAGTCTAGGTTATCCAGAAACTCTTCTAGTAGAATAATTTTTGAGGATAAAAAGAAAGAATATAAGGGTCACAAAACCCAACTAGAATTTAAGCCTCAAATGAAACAACATATGAAGAACAATTCAAGAAAAAGAAAAAATATCATTTCATTTAACCCCCTCCCATTTAAGTTAGAGGTAAAATCTAAAATAAGGAAATTCTTTTTCAAGTTACTTTTTTCCCCCCAAAATTCAGAATTACAGAAGATATTCAATAAAAACACAGTTAAATTAAGCTACAGCTGCACTAGTGACTTAGAAACAATAATAAATAGACAAAACACCAGAAATCTAAAAACTAATGTATAGCAAAATCTAGTTAACATTAGTAACTTATGCAACTGTAGAAATAAGAATAGATGTCCATTAAAGGAGCTTGTAAAACGGAAGCTATAATATATGAAGCCGAAGTAACTGATATTAAATAAAATAAAACATACATAGGATGTACGGAAGGTACTTTCAAATGTAGATGCTAAAATCATCGGTCGTCTTTTAAGCTAGCAAATCTTAGGTACTCTACTTAACTAACTAACCATGTGTGCAATTTAAAAGAAAAAAATAACAGGGATCTGATTGTAAGGTGGAAAATTTTTAAAAAGGCAAAGCCTCATAACAATTGCAACAATATTTGCAACCTTTGCCAACAGGAGAAATTAGCAATTATGATATTTCCAGATCCAAAGAACCTTTTAAAACAGAAATCTGCAGTTTTAAGTCCTTGCTTACATATCAGAAAATTTCTCTTAAGCACATATGAGGCTGGATAAAAAGAAAAGTAATGTACGTTTCATTTACCCCCCCACCATGAATACATTTACAATACACTTACTTTTCTTGTCTTCTTCCTCCTTCTTCTCCTCCTCCTCCCTTTCTATTACACCCAACGTCATGCATTTATTTATTTTTGAAAATAATAATGTAGAATTAGTTTAAAAAAAAAATTAAAGCGTTATGAGGTAATTTGATAAAAATTGCCTGAGGATACCAAAAGGTTGAAACCAAGGTAACGGATTCAACTGACCTCCTGATTTTTAAAGTTAAAAGCTTTACCTACATGTTATTTTTTACTTTTTATTTTTTCACACATGTATTGAACATTTTTAATACTGCAGTTTCCTGTTATGATTCAACTCTAACCATTAACCTTTTATTTTTAAATATATATATAGAGAGAAAGCGTGTTTTATGGTTATTCTTCAGAAAGAGATAGGTGAAATTTCTAAAGAACATAATGAGGAAAGAGGACTTGGAAAATTTGATACACACAGAACAGATTGAAGGCAAGAGGGACAGAGGAAATCAACAGATAACCTAGCAAGCAGACTAAATAGAACAGTCTAGGAGAGATAACAAAAAGGACAGGAAATCGAGGAGAGCCATAATCACCAATGTCTTGAAGAGTCACAGTACATAAAAGTAGATATTTATGCATTTAAACTTAAAAATCATTGCATATTTACATAGGTAAACGTAGATATAATTATTGTTGTTTAAACTTCTTTTAACATGATCAAAATTTGAATTTTTTTTTTTTTTTTGTTATTTACATTCATTCTTTGCATTTTTGTTATCCATGGTCATGCTAGGGGTATAATAAGTAAGCCAGAAGTGTTCTGAATAGTTACTGTGTAATCTAACCCCATGACTTATAATATCTCACCCTAAAAGTATTGGATGTTAGACTATAATACTTCAACATAAACTATAATGTCTTTATTCACCAGTAGACAGGTACAGAACTACCAAGTATAAAGTTCAATATAATGTAACCTTTTATTCTTATAAGGTCATTGGAATAAATGTCAGTGGTATGCTAGACATAAGTACCAGTTCAATGGCAGGATGTGGTCAAAATGCCAAATAATAGGTATAACACCTGGAAGTCAATGAAAGAGGACTTGGTGGGGGAGGGGAGGGTTGATTTTAATGCTGTTAATATGTCTTGTATCATACAAGCATGAATTCAGTATGTTTAATTTAACTTTTACTCTGTAGAATATTCTTGGGGGTTTTGGCTAAGAATATATCCATCAAATTGGCTCTGAAATTCCAAAGTGACATCATGAGAATGGAAGAGAATATAGTAAATACAAATAGCAGAAATGATTGCTCACTCATGCCTGGATAAGTATATTTACAGACTTTATTAGAGGTCCAGTCTAGTCCATACCTAGATGGGTGACTGCGTGGGAATACCAAGTGTTGTAAGCTTGGATGTGCAGGTGGTGTAATGGATAATGGCTCAGAATTGTTAATCAGAGAGTCAAGGTTTCAATTCCAGTTGGGTTTGTTAAATTCACTTACGTGCAAATTCCCTTGGAAAAAGTATGAAATCCACTTCTTCCTCGACTAACTATAGGTCAATTAGTAAGACTTGTATCATTAAAACTATTATTATCTCCACACAATAAAATCGACCACTACACCCTTGGTCTCTTTAAGTATAGGGTTGACTGATATCTATCTTATATATCCTGATATGCTCTTCTTACTTGCCACCACTTACAAGAATCTTATTCAGTAACCCTCTCTTGGGAATGGCCCTTGGGCATTGTATTAGGTGAACAGAAGAGTAAAAAAAATTTAAAAAATGCTGTGAATTTTCTTGTCCTTTTTACCCCAATTCATACTGACATAATAGTGGAGGGGGGCACTGTTAATTTCTTCTAACCCACCTATAATATTTCTCTCTCTTTCTTTTGTCACTTAGTAAAGCTAGAAGGTCTTCTCTCCTTTCATTTTCTTTCTTCATCTCCCCATCAGCAAAATCTTGTGTTGGTTCCTTTTCAATGTGAATTGAGATCCTGGCTGAAATCCAGAAGAACTGGAACACTCCATTGAAAGCGTTTGGCACCCTTCCAGTTGTGTATGTATGTGTGTATCTGTGTATGAATGTGTTAATTTATAAAGCTTCATATGAAATGTATTTCTGTGGATAAATAGTTATATTCCATGCTCTTAACAATTGTTATATAAATGCAGTCTGTATGGTATTTCTATAGAGATGTACAATGGTACATTTTTATATGCCTTGTCTCCACATGACATTGGTGACCATGGCTCTCTACAAACTCTTGTCCTTTGTAGCTTTTAGTAAAGTTTGTCTTTTCACTATCTCTCCTAATCCTTATTCTGCCAACCATTTACACAATCTCATTCTGCTTCTTCTTTGTGCTGTTTCCCTTGAGGATGTGAGTGATCATGGCTCTCCACAATTTCCTGTCCTTTGTAGCTCTTAATAAATGTTGTCTTTTCACTATCTCTTCTTATCCCTGTTCTACCAACCATTTACACAACTCTTTAGGTAGCTTATGCACTGCTTTCCTTTGTTCCACTTGCTTTCAACATGTCCTATGATTGCCAAATTTTCTAAGCCTTCTTTCCTCATTATGTGCCCTAGAAATTTCAGTTGTCTCTTTCTGGTATTAAGTATAAGTGTCCTTTTTGCAATTCTCTCACTCACTCTCTCTCTATATATATTTAATATATATATATAATATATATAATATATAATATATATAATATATATAATATATATATAATATATATAATATATATATATATATATATATATATATATATATATATATATATATATATATATATATATATATATATATATATATATATATATATAATATATATATATATAATATATATATATATATATATATATATATATATATATATATATATATATATATATATATATATATATATATAATATGAAGAAATATAGTCTTAGGATGTGCTATATTTATGGGATAAAGTGCTCAATATCAGAGATAGAGCATGTGTAAATATAAAAGTGAATATAGAAGTCAACACTTAGAGGCGACAGTCTATTTCATGCTAGACGCAATCTTCAGGCCATGACAATTGCATCTAGCATGAAACAGACTGTTGCCTCTCAGTGTTGACTTCTATGTCCACTTTTATATTTATAATATATATATATATATATATATATATATACAAATGAGTAGAAAGAATAGATGGAGTAAAAATCCACTGCTCGTAGCATTTACTTTTAAAAAAGTGTTCAATATAAAGTAGAGCAATATATTACATTTTTATTATAAGAAATTATAATAAAAACATTTCAAAATCACTACACAAAAGCTTTCCTGTTTCAATACTATGAATGTATTTCTTCAAGCAATGATAAGTAACTGAAGAAAAGTATCGAAACATTAAAGCTTTTGTGTATCAATTTTGTTAGGAGCTCTCGGGAAATATTATTACCTATGGGATTTTAAGTGTTTGATGTTCTTTAATTAATAATATATACATACATATATATATATATATATATATATATATATATATATATATATATATATATATATATATATATATATATATATTACCAGTTTGTGACTGGAAGGGTAATTCTGAGGAGGATATAAATCCAGAGAGAGCTCAATGTAGACTACAGAGCATTATAATGATAAGATGGAGACTTTAATTATCCATTTCAGTTATAATTTTAATTTCATGAACACTGAGATGTTCATCTCATTAGAAAGAAAAACCTGGTTTGCAAATCTTAAATGGATTTTCAACTTTTATTCTGATGAGATGAAAATCTCGGTGTTCATGAAATAAAAATTATAAACAAATTGGATAATTAAAGTCTCTGTCTTATTATTATTATTATATATGGTTGGATTGATGTGAATTTGTGACCCTGGGTTTCATGCTTTTGCAATCATCAGACACACTGATTAATTTTTTTAAATTTTGGATTCATGTAGATTGCACAATCTTCATAAATCCAAAATTTAAAAAAATTAATCAGTTTGTCTGACGATCACAAAAGTGTGAAACCCCGGGTCACAAACTCAAATCAATCCAGCGAAATATATTAGCTCTATCTCTGATATTGAGCACTTTCTAATAAGTACCGTGCATATAATATATAAATAATAATATATTATATATATATCTATGTTTACATTTATATACACACACTTTTCACACACACACACACACACACACATATATATATATATATATATATATATATATATATATGAGAGAGAGAGTTTATAGCCTGACAGCATTTTCAACTGATTTGAAATTTTCATTGACACTTTACCATTAATGGAGAAGTATTGCGTTAAATACATTGATAAAGAAGATAGTATTAAAAAAAATATGAGGATATGTAAATATAATAAATATTTGCTGTCTGCTTTTTTGTTTAGATTTGTATATTCATCTTCGTTGTTATACTCACAATGATTCAACTTTGGCCTTCTTTCATGGTCTGTTGTACTTGGTAACCTTTTGAGTTTTGACCACACCTTTTATTCTATCTATGCTTAAGGAATATTTTCTTTTTTTCTCTCTAATCTATTTACTATTTGAGTGACTTGTTCATTTTTTCCACTGAATCAGAATACATTACTTTTCCCTCCAGTACAACCCAGAGATTGAAATCATGACTGCCAGAAAACCAAATATATTTTATCCAACATCTTAATCCACTAGGCTATGTGTCTCTTGAACTATTCACTCAAGTGAAGGAATTTTTTAGGGTCTTTCCTTCCTACATCAGAGTATTCCCAGATGATATTTATAAATGAGATAATTCTGCTGGGGAGATTCACTAATTATTTCAGATGTTTTATCCTCTAATGTTGTTCTCTGTTATCTTAATTTAATTTCACAAGTGTTGATGATTATATTTCTCCTTCTATACATGATCAGCTATTCCTGATTTCGGTTTGTCCTAATTTTACAAATGGCTGATCTTGCCCTTGTATTCTTTACCACAATTGCATAGGGTGGAATACAAACAGTTCTTGGTCATGTTCTCTTCTGATGTGAGGTATGTTTTATGAAAGAGATCTCAGAAGGGTTGAACTGCTTTTGAATATCATCCTAATGTTATATGGAAAGCAAATCCTAAGAAACCTTTCTGATATATCCCTTATGGCAGATAGAGAATGGCAGATTTTACAGATGACATAATTCCTGCCCTTAATACGCATACATTTAAATCAGAATTATAGCATTCATAAAAATAGCAGGATGACACTAATAAAACTTTTCTCTATAGGCACTGATAACATTAACGTAGAAATGGTCAAAAGGACTTGAACAAAAATACTATAAACTTTGAAGAACATATACACAAACTGGAGAAATGTAATAAAAATAGATAGGCCTTGTTGATTGATTTTCATAAAATTTGTTTTGTATGAATAATATATATATATATATATATATATATATATATATATATATATATATATATATATATATATATATATGTACTGTATATTCTTTTTCTTACATATGTATAGAATTGTTTTGAATTTTCCTTGAATACATGAATAGATTTCAGGAGTGTTCAAGATAAACCAATGCCTATTTTAGAAAATTGCTATGCATGGAAAAGGTTGTGTAATTAATTAAAAAACTATCTTTTTTCTCTCTTTCTTTTTCTCTGTCTTTCTCCCTCTCTTTTTATATATATATATATATATATAAAAGAGAGAGTGGACAAAAAGAATCAACACTACATAGTGGTTTTCAGTTTCAGAACACAACTGGATCTTCAGATTGCTCTCTCTCTCTCTCTCTCTAGTTATATATATATAAAATATATAAATGATGAAAACCTTTTATACAAATGTGTATATGTTGGCATAAAGGTTTTACTCTTGTCTTTATAGATATATTTATATACGATTTTTTTATGTACACACACACACCCCCATATATATATGTATGTATGTGTGTGTGTAATTTTCAAGATTTTTCTTGGTAAGAAGAATGTAATGTTTGAGTTAAAATCTATATGTGTTTGAATTTGGCATGGAAAGAATACGAAAAATATCTATTCGTCTTATATCTAATATATATTTATACATATAAATCTAATTATATATATATGTGTGTGTGTGTATATTTTCTGTCTTTACACATACATGAAGAGTCTTTCCTATTTCTCTATTTTAAATTATTTCTTAAATATGTATATTTTTTATCAACCAATAGATTTTATCAGCAATTTAAAGTGGTGCGCACCTGTGTTTAGGATTTAATTTAAATAAATGTTAATACACTTGGTAAATTAAAAAAAGTTTCTTGATTATAAGAGGCTAAAGATAATCAAATGTTCAACAGAAAATTAGAAAAAAGTAGCACAAAAATATATGATAAACAAGTAACAATTTTGAAAATGTAAAACTGAAAATTATTTTGCAGAAAAAAAAAATATTTTCAGTGGAAATTAATTTTCCCTACTTTTTTTCTTGAAATTCTTTTCTTTGACTTTTTCCCACCTTCCTTTAAATCTGTGTATGTTTTTATATTGTTTCTAGAGATATCGATACAGGTAAATATGAATATACATAAAGACAGATGAATAAAATGTAAATAATTATGTATGCATATTGTACACACTTGTGTGTATGTGGGCATATACACTGTAAAGAAAGATGAAAACTTCTGACTGCTGTGATTATATAGAAATTGAATATGCATTTATAAATAAACTAAGTGTAGATCATTTGTGTATGTTTATATATATATATATTGTTGACAAGGTACTGTGGAGCATAATGACTATTCCAATGGGGTATTTTTGAATTCCATTTTTTTGTAAATTATATATATATATATATATATATATATATATATATATATATATGTGTGTGTTTGTGTATGTATTTATATATTTATATATATGTGCATGTATATATATTTATGTATATATATATATATATATATATATATATATGCATGTGTATGTATATATATATATATATATATATGCATGTATGTATATATATATATGCATGTATATATATATATATATATATATATATATATATGTATATATATATATATATATATATATATATGTCATGTGTATATATATATATATATATATATATATATGTATGTATTTATATATATATATATATATATATATATATATATATATATATATATACACATGTGTATTTGTATATATATATATATATATATATATATATATATATATATGCATGTGTATGCATATATATACAGTGCTTTTTGATAAAAGTGACTCACCTAATTTTATTTACTAAATGTTCTCTTCTCCAATGAAATGAAAGTTGAGCTAAATTTAAAGGATAAGCGATCTAAAATCTGAAGAAGCTTTGAAAGCTCTTTGAATTTAGCAGTAAGTACTGTCCAGCATCCGTTCAGTATAATGTTCTGCTCCCTTCTGCTGAAAGGGTCCAAATCAACCCTGCCAAGCTCATTTTTATGCAGGATAATGTTCCCTGTCACAAATCGAAATTTATGAAGAAATACTTTAATGAGAAGCAGGTGAGTGTTATGACATGGCCGCCCCAATCTCCTGACCCCAACCCATGGAGCATTATAAAGTACAGGCTCTCGAAAAAGCAGTTGAGCAACATACATAAACAGTATTAACATTTACCAGCCTGAATGCTCGAGAATTTTTCATACAAAATATGCATCTTCTGAACCTGTATCTTATACGGAACTGTCATATAGCCTGACATGCCTTAACCAATTGGGCCAAAGAAGAGCTTTCAGTTAGCTATGTCGATTTTACTGTTTTTAAACACAATTCTCCATGATTTTCTTTCATTCATATCTGCTCAATGCATATCCAAATGTAAAAAAATGTCACCATACATTATGAAATGAACAAACTTCTATTGTCCTTGCTTTCCTGCCACCTACAATCTTCAAAGTTTTAAATGTGATGTCAATTGTTATCTTCTATCTTCTTGAATGCTGTTCCTTTATTTTCTTTTCCTCATTTCTCCTAACTAAAATCTTCTTATTCTCTTTCAATCCTTGTAACCCATGCATCCTCATGGCATTGTCACCTTACCAGGAGTGGAATTCATTTTTTAAAAAGTGCTTCAGCAATGATGGGCATAAATGTCTTCTGCATAGTTCTTCTCCTTATTAATTAAAATAATTAAAAATAACATTCCAAGTATTTCAGTAATGATTGGCACAACTGTCACCTTTTCTTATTAATAAAAATAATTAAAAATGACTAGTAATAATAATCTCCTGTGAATGGCTTCTGATATTGTTGATGTGAAAATCCAGTAAGACAAAAAAAGCCTAGTTTAAGAATCATAAAATAATCCTGTAAAAACAGGACAGTCAGAAGTCTATCAAATCAAAACAAAAACCAAACCAAAAAATGATTAGAATAATTCTTCTAATAAAATAAACATAGAATATGACAATAGTTAATAATTAGAAACTCTTTTTTTTTCTCTTTCTATGTCGCTTATAAGAATTGCTATTGTTATAGACAAGCGTATGGTTGCAAGAAAGAAATACGACAACAGCAGAAATAGATTTACGTGATTTATTTCAATATGAACGTGTGGATTTGGGACAGCTACCTTGTGGTATAGTTCATAGGCTGGCTGAAGATCTGGGTTGATCTCTCATAGTAGTTCTTGCTGGTTGGCGTGGCGCTACTGCTACTGGCTGCTGCTGACTGCTGCCAATGGCTCAGCCTGACCGTGACAGGTCTCTTCCCTGGCCTCCTGTTGACTGCGATTGTACTTCCATGTAACCCCTTTTATGGCAGATTTTATGGCTTAACAGGCTCGTAAAACAATGCAAGTATAATTAGGATGGAAGCATTTTTATTGGTTGAAAAATAGAAACACTTTAAAATATTATTTTATTTTTCAACCGGAACTCGCACGACAGGAACATGTGTAAACGAAGATAATGGTCATTTTGTGACAGGGCCTTGTCCCGTTCACATCCGGCTCTCACTCTTGAGTATGTTAGTTTATTTGCCTGTAAATCAGCTGAGATATGTCTTATTTTATTTTATAACACTATGTACCACTGGAGTGTAACAATAATGCACTGAAAAGTAAAATCAATAAAAAATTACTAAAAAAATTTAGCAAAAAGAACTACAAAAATTAATAGTGATAGCAATAAATATTTTCTATATTAGTAATAGCACCAAAAATGCAATAGTAAGAAGATGGTCATACTATGACTACTAACAGTATTATTGCTATTTGTTCTTATTGATTTATTATACTAATAGTAACTTGAGGCTGGAGAACTTTGGATGGCACTCTAGTACTTGTTTCAGTTTCCTTATACTGTTGTCTAGATATTTTTTTCTATTCTTTCTTGGAGTTTTCAGTTCTTCCAGTCATTTTGCAAGGCACCTTGGATTGGTTTCAAGTATACCAAATGTCAACTTAAAGGGGGAAAAATGGAGAAAACACCTCCATTTTTCCCGTTTCACAAAATGTCTTACAAAGTCTAGATATTTTCCAGCTTTTCACTTTTTTTCATTTTTACTCTGTGTTCTGCTGCAGCAGTGATATCCACTGTCTGAAAAGTTTTCTTCCCCATGTTTGCAACGAGTAAAGACTGGATCTCTTTCAATTTCCAAGTCCCAGATAATTTTGCTTCTTATTCTTTATGTCTTATAAACCTGCTTTATATATTCCTGAATATAATACCATTTAGGGAGCATCCTGGTAGATAAGGACTGGGTACCTGCCACACACATTATCATGAAAAACCATGAGGAAAGAGAATTGTCTTGGAAAATTACTTATATAATCCTCTATGCTTGGAATGATCCTGCAGTACTAATGCCTAATTTTCTATTGTATACATTATGAATGTCATTGTTTTGAAATATTTAATGTAGTTAGGTATTTTAATATTCAAGATTGTGGCATCATGTCATAGAATTCTTCAAAGTCTTTCCATTACATAGCTAGATTTCTCTTTCTTATCCAAACTTCTTTCACAACCTCTTTTATTGGTTAGTTGTTCTTTCAAATTCTTTTTATTATTATGAATCACAAAGTAATAAAGATCAAAGATTTCTGGTTTAAATTTCTGTCTGTACAAAATAAGCAATCTGATCATTTATTGATATAGAGTGGAAGAAAATTCAATAATGGAATCAAGAGAAGGAAGGAAAAAATTCCACAGCAAGGTGTGTTCCACCAATGTTGCTTGAAGTACAGCAGACTAACAAGTCACACCTTGTGTGACGTATTACATAGTCACACCTAATTAACTTGGTTTGCTCTGAATTACTCGGATTCTCTTTTTTTCTTCATTGGGTCTTTATTTTAGTTTTAATTTCTACCTTCACTTTCAACAATCACTTCCTGACTCTTCTACTCTTAGAACCTATTTCTTTTGATTTTGCTTATTCTCTGTACAATCTGTGATTTGGTGCCAAGTTTGCACCTTGATTTCAGGTGCTCTTTTTTTGTTTTTACCTGCATCTTATATCTTGAAATACTGCGCAAATACTGTACTTTTATTTTCTCTTGTTGCATCACAAGATTTTGTCCATATTATTCAAACAAATATCTTCATCTTTGTTGTTGTGTTCACTGTGTCTCAGTCTGCCATTTCTCTAACCATCATCAGGTGCATAACATATTCAATCGTCTTTAATAAGCTTTACATAGAAACATTTATCATGTTCACAAATCATAAGTTAACTTTTTTGTATTCAATGTTCACATGTCAAGCAAATGTTCTGGTAATATTTTATTTGAAAACTTAGAAAAAATAAAGGAATGATCTGAATTTATATATTAAGGAAAATTTCATGTTCATATAAATAAAGAGACTTTGTCATAAAAATTTCCACTTTTGGCAAATTCATTGTATCTTTCCTAAATATCGTGTTTATTTCACCTTGACAATTCAGACAATAAAACTAAAACTTGTAATTTTAAAACACACAAATCGGCTAATTTTCATGAAGGGAAATTTTCATAATAAAAAATTGTGTAGGAAATTACATTTTATGGATAATTATATTTGTAAAGAAAATAAAAAATGCATTGAATAACACACAAACAAATGCTCCCAGATAAGAATCTCTCATAGATTCCACATTAATTCAAATGATTTTTTTGTATTCAAATTCAATGCAATATGCTCATCATTATAATAATATGCAAGAAAACTTGGCTCAAAAACGTTTTCCTGATAATAATTCTTATACTTTCTTCCTATCTATAAATATAAGTAGTTATTAAAATTAAGATTTCCTTTTAATTAGGCACTCATATTACAAGGAAATTGCAATTAGAGAACTTAAATATTCAAATAAAAAACACATTTTCCTTTACTGAAAATAAAAAGATACAAAATGATAACACAATAATACATAAAGATTGAAAATATTTGTTATTGTTAAAAATATCTTTAATAGCTCAGTGTATACTGAGATTAAAATTTGATTTACAATAGACCAATAAAGTATTACAATCAAAAATGCAATTCTACAGTTTGTTCATAAAAAGTTCTTATTAAATCATTACTGGAATTTAACAAATAATTTCATTTTCTTCACTCCAGAAGAGAAAATAAGCCATTTTTACAAACATCCATTTAGCTTCATTTTAATCAAAAAATAATTTAACTTTTTCTTCACAATAGAAAAAATATACAAGATGTCATAGGTTAACAAAATAGTCTTTCAAACTATTACTATTGCAGTGAGTTCAATCCTCACTGTGAGATCAACGATTGTAGTTTTGTATGAGACTAAAACTTGCTTAGTAAATAGAAATACAAATGGAAGGATGTTAGGTATTTGTTGTATAATACAAGTTGTTAGTCCTCCTTCTTATAATCAAAAATGTAATTTGCTCATAAACATGTATTATTAAGTCATTAAAGAAATTTGACAAATAATCTCATTTTATCTGCTTTATAGTAGAAAAAAGTGATACAAGTCTTTTACTGCTTTTAGGTAGTCAATCTTCACTGGGAACCCATAATTTTAGTTTTGTATCAGATTAAGCTCATCTTATTAAATATCAAAGGCACCTTTTTCAATAGTTAATAAGGCAGCTTCAAGACAGTTTAGTTTTCACTGGGAGTGCTGGCTTTATGCCACAGAAAGCCAACAGAGCTGCTTGACATATATGAATATATCTGTAATAGTTATTGTTTATTTCTCATAGTCTCAATTTACACAGTGATGAAAAATTCGAAAAGTATTACAAATAATCATATGCAAATGAAATAAATTTTATTAAAAATCCCATGATGCAATCTCTAGGAATACCCAAGAATTTTTATAAATATATTTCTGTTAGACAATCATCAAAAATAATGATAAAAGATGAGTTTCCCAAAAATGTAATGTCCAGGCAATTCTTTAAAAGTCAATTCTAATCATTAACTAAAACTTGCCACTATTTTATAAATTATGAATGAACTGCTGAGAAACCTCCAAACCATGGAAGTGAATTATGTTTGTCATAACAGTGTGAAAAGGTTGTATGATTTCATTTGTAGACTTAGTATTTTTCAAATTATTGATTACAAAGCCTGCTACAAATTAGTCAGGATAAGAACCAAGAAGTCAGGATGTATTATCAAGCAGAGGGCATCTATTATTTTGCGTATGTGTGTGTGTGATTTGAGGAAATAGCTGTATGTATGTATATATGTGTATAAGTTTATATAAAAAGGCATTATAATGTGTATATGCGCATATATTTATGCTCATGTGTATGTATGTATGTATGTATGTATACATACATATATACATATATATATATAAACGAAAACAAGTTTGGTATAGATTCCAGTAACCGAAAACACTATTTTTTTTTAAAAAGTGCTCAATACAAATTAGAGTGAATAATATTTATTTAAAAATTATAACATATGTATGTTATAAAATCATTACAATAATAGCTATTTTGTTTCAACACTTCTGGTGTCTTCGCAAGTGATGGTGTTGATTGTAAAATAAAAAACTTTTTATTTTAGACTCAACACCATCACTTAACAAGATACTTGAACCTCATACATCAAATACAATGGCAGAGTTCATTATATATATATATATATACATACATACACATACTAATACAGATTCTATCTCTCTTTTTTTTTTCTCTCTCTCTCTCTATATAAGTATTTGGGCATTCAGGCCATGTTGGATTAGTTCATTAGTGTTTTAAGAGAGAGCTGTTATTTATTATTTGGAGGATTAGTTATTGAATATATTTAAGATTTTTGTGCCAGTATTAAATCCTATTTTATTTATGTTGGGTTTTTGGTTTTTAATTGCAATAGCTTCAAGAATTTGCAAGTGTTTTTTGCATTTATTTTTGGAGAGTATTTTGGTATTGTTGATGAGATTTTTCTTACTTCAGAGGATTTGAATCTGTTATTTGTTGTACAGTCTGTTATAAGGTAATTTTTTTATTGCACTGCTGTCATTAAGATGGTATATAAGATGACATGAGACAGTTATAGTTGTGTGTCTAATGCATGTGCTAGGTTTGTTATGCAAGAAACACTTCCAAAACAGCCATGTAAGCCTGTGTACTACATTGGTTTTATTGAAGAGCAGTTTGTGAGGTGGTGGGGGAGCAGTATTATTTCTAACAGTTAGGTTTGAGGTCTTAAGTTTGGTGTGGTATATTATTAGTTAAATTTGTGTTGTTGGATGGGTTTGGTGAATCTGTGGATGGTGTTTAGTTATTGTTAGTTCATCAAGTTTATAGTTGCTGTGCATTTGATTCCCAACATAAACAAAATAGGATTTAATACTGGCATAAACATCTTATATATATTTAATAACTAATCCTCCATATAATAAATACTGACCCCCTCCTAATTGCTAATGAACTAGTCCAACAACACAGCCTGAAAGCCCAAAAATATTACCTATAAAATAATATATATATATATATATATATATATATATATATGAAGAAATATAGTTTTAAGGTGTGCTATATTTATGGGATAAACTGCTCGATATCAGAGATAGAGCATTTGTAAATATAAGTATAAAAGTGAATATTGAAGTCAACACTCAGAGGCGACAGATTGTTTCATGCTGAATGCAATTGTCAGCCTCTGAGTGTTGACTTCATTGTTCACTTTTACATATATATATATATATATATATATATATATATATATATATATACACACACATACATACATGTTTAGACACTTACGAATGATAGGTAAGTCATTTTTCTTTTATTATATTTATAATTCCTGCTTCTTATATAATTCTAATTGTTCTTAACTGCAAATTATAGCATTTGCATTTACTGCTTGATTGAACATAGTCAAGAGACTTTAGTGTGCAATGCTTTCTACATACTTCCTGCAGATTTTTTCTAATTATCTTGATTTTGCTGACATTTATTTAGTTTTACATTTGTCTGCAGAAATGAAGTCAGCTAGATGTGCTGCTGTTAAAGTTAAATTATTTCAGTACATTCAAACAGACATATTACCTGAAGTAAAATAAGTTGATTTTAAAAGTCTTATTAAAACACTATTGTAGAGATTAAGATTATTAGTCAATGCTAAATTGATATGTATGACACTATTTATATAGATGAGAGAAAATATGACCTCTCTCTCTCTCTCTGATCGTGCATGAAACTCAGAGTTGTATTAGCAGTGAAGAAATAATTTCTTTTTATGATTTGTATAAATTTCAGTTTTGTTATTATACATTTACCACTGTTTTATTACCACCAGCCCTCAGTGTTTACTACTTCTTTATATATATATATATATATATATATATATATATATATATATACATGTATATAAATATACATACATATACCTATATATACATATATATATATATATATATAAATATATACATATATATATATATATATATATATATATATATATATATATACACATACATGTATATAAATATACATACATATACCTATATATACATACATATATATATATATATATATATCCTACTATTAAGATAGTGGAGCAGTCCATTTACTTATATATATATATATATATATATATATATATATATATATTAATAGTAGTACTCATTTACCCTGAAAGATCTATTTAGGTGAAAGCTAGGTAGGTTTGCCTTTATTCAGTTTATTCGGATTTATTCTAGTATATATTTTATATATATATATATATATATATATATATATATATACATACAAGTATAGGATTGGTGTATATGGAATAAATTCCAATAACCAACAAATACTATTCTTAAAAGAGTGCTCAATAAAGAGTAGAGCAAATATAATTATTTATTTGAAAATTATAACATAAATATGTTACAAAATCTCTTCAAAAATAGCCATTTTGTTTCAACACTTCTGGTTGAGAATTCAACATCATCACTTGATAAGACACCAGAAGTGTTGAAACGAAATGGCTATTTTTGTAGTGATTTTATAACATATTTATATTATAATTTTTGAATAAACAATTATATATATATATATATATATATATATATATATATATATATATATATAAGCACACAGCTGAAGTCAGATATTTATATGTACTTTAGATAAGTCAGTTTTTTGCATTTATTCACATTTCATCTGAGTAAAGATTTGCTGTCTTAGATTAGTTACAAGCACAACTTTATTTTAAGATTATGAAATGTTAGAATAAGAACAGAGATGATGATTTGTTTCAGTTTTTATTTCATTCATCATTTTACCAGTTATAATTATAGATTTTTATTAAGTTAATGTTATGTTGAACCCTGGAAACACTTTATTAATTCTCCATTTCTTACTAATCTCACTAAGGTAACACTGGTTTTTTGCTCCACCTATCTTCTCAGGGTGAGCAAAAGGTAAGCAATACTATTTTTAGTGCCTAAAATTTATGATTGAGAAAATGGAATGAATTCCAGTGACTCAGTGTTGAAGACTAGAGACAAATGACCAGAATCAAATAAGGAAATACACTTAGACTCTCTTTGGCACCAGCAAGAATCCATTGGGATTAGTAAGTGGAAAATAAGATTGGTATTATTTTAAAAGGAATTACCAAATGGTGTTAAAAATAGGGGGAAAATAAAAGGAAAGAAATAAAAAAAAAATTGCATTTCATTCAAGAGGTAGAAATAGAAAAATAGTTGGTGTCCAAGAAAGACAAGTCCCTCACAAGAATAGAAAAAAAACATTGTTTTCAAATTAAAACAAGAAATGCATTGAACATTTATATTTGTGGAGGAAGGGTAAGAAAAAAATGAATAGGAGAGATGTGCAAAAAATAAGTAGAGATAAAGAATTAAAAAGAAATAAATTCAAAGAGAGAGAAAATAAATAAGTAAAAAAAATTAAGACATAGAAAATAAAAACAAAAAAGGAACTTGAATTTTGTATGAAATACAGAATCGCAAAAAATGCCAAAGAGGAAAGATAAAAAATTGTCAAAATATTTCAAACAAAGGCAGAGATAAACAGAAACATAACAAAAAGAACTTAGACCAAAAATATAGAAAACTTAAAATGCTAAAAAAGTTATAAAATGTCACAAAATCAATCCTATGAAATAAAATTTTACAAACATACACAAACACACACACACACACACACACATATATATATATATATCAAATGTCAGTGATAAAAACTTTGCAGGAAGGAGTGTTCTGACAACATGGCTGACCTGGGCAGATTGCAACTCAGCATCTGCATTTTTCACAGAGAATTATGGTTATGATGTTTTCTTATTATTTCTCTTTTCTATTTTTACACTTTTTTCTTTTGCTTTACATTATGACTTGTTTTTGTGGACAATGATTTAGGAGGGAATTCCATCCAGGACTGCTGGTTGTGAGTGGGGCCGATGAGGGTCAGACAAATACCTACATTATGGTTGCAAGTGATAGGTTAGCCACTCGAGTAATGAGGGATTTTCCATTTTTATGGCATTGGTGTTTGATGGCAAAATCTGTACAATGGAAGCCCTTAGGCCTACACATTCAGATCTGGTTCAGTGTACACATGATCAATATTGCTCATTTAAATCAAGGGTTTCTTGCATAGCCCGACCCATAGAATGATAGTAGTAAGTTTTCAAGGTGCTTTGTTTATTCCTAGAAAGATTGGTTTTGCCAGCCCCTAATACTGGTTGTGCAGATTTTACAGAAATAGCTGAGCATAAACAATAACGATTCAATTTTAACTGAGTCCAAGTTCATTTTACCTGTTCTGCTTATCTTTGACAAGGATTCAGACAGACTTGTATTTTCAGTTGAGAAGGAATATGACAGTTTTCTGCCTCATCCCTAGAGATACAGTCACATGATAAATAGGGACTTTGATTGAAATGATAAGGTGGTGTTAAAGATAAAAGGAGACTTAAGCAAATTAATAAATGGATAGATGCAAAAAAATATAGATGAAAATATTTCCATCAATGTCTGCTTACTTTGGAAAGAGAAATATCTTTTGCAGGCACTTGTTGCCAATTTAATTTGTGAATAAATATATATAAATACAGTTGTGTGATGATATGTAAATGTAAACGTGTGATCATTTGCATATGAATGAAAGACACTCTGTATAAACCCAAGTAGTCATGATAGGGACAGAATTTGTCAGTAGTAATTGGGTAGCAACTTGCAAATACTACTATTACACATCAGGACAATTTGTGTATTTGAGCAACAGTCTTCCTCTAATACACATTTCATAAAAAATAACTGACAACCTTCTTCTGATGAGTTTTTCATTTGATTTTTCTTTTTGGTTTGGTTGTTTGGCGGCATACCAAAATCTCTATGTATTATTTAATGCTGAAATTTAAATATTTTGTCTGCAATTTTATTTATTTTTGGATAATAACGGTTTTAGTGATACACGTCTTACTAATTAATCCAGAGGTGGGGAGAAGTAATGAGTTTATACCTTTCCCAAGGGGATTTGCATGTAAGAGAATATAACAAATCCAACTGGAATTAGAACTCAGCTCTCCAATTAACAATTCTGAACCATTATCCATTACACCCAACACACATCCAAGCTTACAGCACCTGCTATTTCCAAATGGTCACCCATCTAGGTACTGGCCAAACTCAATGTTGCTTAACTTCAATGATTATACAGGAACCAGAATTTCAACATGATGGAGCTATAAACCTTCTTTTTCGAACTTAGAGTATATAGATATTGTTCAAATTATTGTTTATTCTAAGCAATGTTTACTACAATATTACTCATTTTCAATGATTCAATGATTTTGATTGATTGCATGGTGGACATGTTCATAGTTGATTTTGTTTGCATATATATATATATATATATACACATACACACACCAAGGAAAAACTTAACACATCACAAAAATACAGTAATAATTTATGATTTATTTTGGCTGGTAAGTCTCATCAGACCGAAGATATAAATGGTATAAATTTACAAACGATGGTTCAAATTAACCATACAAAAAAAAAAAAATTTTAACAGGAAAAGGTAACAGGAAGTAGAGTCATCTGACTTAGAAAATTTATTTTCAAGGAGTTGGAAGAAGTCATAAGTGTGGTGAAAAATATATTAACATAAAGACATATATATATATATATACACACACACACACGCACACATATGTGTACATACTTACATATAACCACAAATATACATATATGTATAGATATATGCATATTTTAAAAAGAAACACTTGGATTATCCTTTTCCACTTGTGATTTTATATATATATATATATTTTATATATATATATATATATATATATATATAATGGACTCTCCCATCAGTTTCAACGGATGAGGATTTGACAGTTAATTTTTTCAGTTATGAAATTTTGTGCAATAATCTTAAGTGACACTTAAGACCTGCTAGTGATTTACAAAGGAAGCCACATATGGAGCAAGAGTGTGGATTGGGAGATGAGATCAGTGTTAGATTGGTTGACCTTTTAGATCTTGCTCTCGCTTCTTGAAGACAATTCAGACAAGCAGATTGAAAACTGCTAAGTCAACTAAAACACGTTAAACTCCATTCTACCTGCTTGAAGGCTAATCGCTCAAGGGTGTTATGTGGTATATTGACAGCTGACAATATAATATTTGTGTATTTAGGCAGCAGATTCTCGGCGAGGCATATTTGTAAATTTGAAATGGTTATGATAAAAATAAACAGACATAATGTTTGTAATTTATTCAATCATATACACACACACACACACACACACACACACACACACAGATACAATAAATGAAAATGTCAAAAAATGAGGCATAAAAGTATCACCATTAGAGGATTTCAAAACTTTTCAAAATTTCATCTTCCTAGAAGTAAAGTTTGAAACAAAATACCCCATTTTCCTTTCCATTTTTTCTTTTTCTTAAGTTTTTAATCCTCCAACAATGATATAATTCTGTTCTTGTCTCTGCCTTCCTGTCTAGAGATTTCATTTCAGATTTCTTTTTCTTCACCCCCCTTTTTATAATTGTTCGCATCAGTTCATTTACCCATTGTAATCAGAAATTTTGTTTACACAACAAAATCGTGTAAGATTCAGCCTATATGTGCTGTCTGGAATATAATTTCAAATACTATTTTTTCCTGGTATTGAAGAATCTACCTTTTCTTAAAATGAATGCACAAAATAAATTTTGTGTGTTCCAGACTTGTCAGGAGACATCTTGGAAGCAGATATTTTTTTCACTGCTGAGGAATATTTACTTTACTTTAATTAGAATCACCAGCCATGCACTTAATATGGAACATTGTCTTTTTGGTAAAAAATAAAACTAAATGAGTCAAAAACAAGCAAAAGCTGAGTAGACTTGCCAGCTTCAATGTCATCTTGTCATCTTCAATGTAACATCATAATTCCAACTTGTCAAATATTCTGATGAAGATGGACACCATTCTCCTCTGATAATTTACCTACCATATATCTAATTTTTAAATAACATTTATATTAAATATAGACAATAAAAAGATAGTTTCAAGGTATGCTATATTTATGAGTTAAAGTGCTTATTATCAGGGATAGAGGTTATGTAAATATAAAAATGGACATTGAGGTGAACACCACCCAGTGACAACAGTCTGTTTCATGCTTAAATGCAATCTTCAGGCCATGTGTATAATGTTTTGTCTCAACTATATATGCTGGTCAATGGTGCAGTATGGATAGGTCTATTGTACTATTTAATTGGTTATTAGGTGGGCAGTAATGGTTATGTTTCAAATTATTCAATGTCCATATATATATATATATATATATATATATATAAAAATATGACATCACAAAAAAAACTTTCCAGTTTATCATATTTTTTCTAAATACTGTTTGTTAATATATAAAATTATACAAAATTGTGTATCATTATATCATATATATATATATATATATATTTATGAATAAAAATGACAATAGGAAAACTGGTAATTGCTGACGCGTTTCGTCCAATGTGGACTTTATCAAAGCAAAATACGAAAATGAAATTAATTGAATAAAGTAACTAATAAAAACAAAAAAGAATGTCCCTAGCAACTGGAATGTAGAGAAACGCTATTTTCATATTTTTAACTGAAAAATAACGTCAGTATTTGTCACGTGTGGAGAATATTGTCATTATATCTGTGTTGATGTATTCAACAATTTTCTTTTGATTTTATGAATCTGTTGTGTATATTTGTTTGTAAGAGCAGTAATTTTGTTAAGAAAGGTGAAATGGGGAAAAAAACCTGGGTGTAGATTAATATTTGGGTAATTTTCTATGGCGGCACTCTCCAGAATTTTCATTCTAATTTTCTTTTTTTATGAGTGTAGCATTTTTAAAATCAAAATTATGGTTGAATTTATTTCTATGTATGACTAGTGCATTAGCTAAGTTGTTTTTTGTGAGGTCTCTTTTGTGCTCATAAATGTGTTTTTTCAAACTTCTACTTGTTTCTCCAATATATTGGGATGAACAGTTTTGGCAATTTATTTTATAAATGCCTGCTTCAGATATATTAGTGCTATTATTGTTAGAAGATCTTAGTACATCTCTAATGGTTTTGGAAGTGTTTGTGACAATTTCGAGATTATTTAGATAGGATAGGTTATTCTGGATAGTGGATGTGACAGAATTGGTTGGTAGTATTATGTATCTGTTTTCATGTGATTTATTATTGCGGATTATGTTATTAGTTTTGTTTCGTTTGTATATTTTGTATGCCTTTCTTCTTGCGTTGTGGATGAAATGATATGGATATTGTAGGTTTTTGAATGTGTTTTCTATGTATGTTTCTTCTTTAAATAAATATTGGGGACTACAAATTCTTAATGCTCTTAGATAGAAACCTATAATAATTCCAGATTTAATTTTTGAAGAGTGGTTTTAGTAGAAACTGATCAGATCATTTTTGTTTGCAGTCTTTCTGTAAACGTCAAAATTGAGTTCGTTATTATTTCTAATTAACAAAATGTCCAGGAACGGAAGAGTGTAGTTGGTTTCAGTTTCAAAAGTGAAGTTTATTGTAGGTTCAACGTTGTTAAGTTTAGAGAGAAGATCCGTTAAATTGGTGTTTTTTGGAATTATTAATAATGAGTCGTCTATGTATCTGAAATATGAAGAGTTTGTAGGGAGAATATTTTTGAATGAGTCACTTTCTAGAAATTCTAAAAATAGACATGCAAGAACGCCGCTGAGGGGAGATCCCATTGGCAAACCAAATTTCTATCTGTAATGTTGGTTATTAAAAGTAAAGAAGCATAGCTTGGTAATTAGTTGGCACAATTTTATAATTTTGTGTGTAGATATAGGTAATTTGATTTTTGCATTTGTTAGGTGTTTTTTTAGTAAATTTAAGCATTTATCTATGGGGACGTTTGTATAAAGAGATTGTATATCTAAACTTGTCATATATTTGTTTTCAATATCTATGTTTTTTAATTTGTTTAAGAGGTCGCTTGAATTTTTTTATGTGTGATGGACTAATAGTGCCGAGAAGTGGAGTTAAAATTTTGCTTAGTTTACGGGCTATTTTATGTGGAGCGCTGCCTATCCCTGATATAGATATTGAAAACAAATTCACCTTTCTTAACAAAATTAATGCTCTTACAAACAAATATACACAACAGATTCATAAAATCAAAAGAAAATGGTTGAATACATCAACACAGATATAATGACAATATTCTCCACACGTGACAAATACTGACATTATTTTTCAGTTAAAAATATGAAAATAGCATTTCTCTACATTCCAGTTGCTCGGTAAATTCTGTTTTTGTTTTTATTAGTTACTCTTTTCAATTAATTTCATTTTCGTATTTTGCTTTGATAAAGTCCACATTGGATGAAACGCGTCAGCAATTACCTGTTTACTATTGTCATTTTTATTCATAAATATTGTCTTCTCTACTGGTTAAATCAGAGAAATTTTCATATATATATATATATATATATATATATTTAGCATTATATATAGATTATAATAAAAATGTGTTGAAATCACTACACAAGAGCTTTCATATTTCAATAGTTTCATTGTACTTCAGTTGATGGTAAGTAAATGATATTTTTATTATAATCTGTTTTAATAAAAAATAATAACAATGTATTTGTATTATAATATACTTTTGAGCACTTTTTTAAAAGTAAATGCTACAAACAGTGAAATTTTACTCCATTTGTTATTACTCTCATTTGTATATATATATATATATATATACACACACTCTGTGCCTTGCTGAGATTATATCCACACTTCAGAAAAATTGTAAAATTTAATTTATTTTCAGAATCATTTTATAATTGTTTTCAGAAATTTCCTTAAAATAAAGTCAATATTACAATCAGATCTTCTGAAGAGTGGATGTAATACTACAAAAATCAGTGTAGTGGTAAAATAAGTGAGCATGTTTATTATTATTATTAATACTCTATATCCTGATATTGAAATCTATAATTACAAAGAGACTGCTTACCTTAAAAATGTTTGCTTCCAAAAATATCCTGGTCAATCCACAAGTTTTTTCCAAAAAGGCAAAATCTTTGTGATATATTAATTTGACTATTCAATTGATGTTCATCTTTTTTTTTAACCATATTTGATTAAATGTGTTATTTCAAATCTACTATTTTGTTATTCCTGGCTTTGTGTTCTTTATTACAAAACATTATTTTTATTACCTTCTTTTATACAAAATATTACTTAATACATTTCCTTATTAATTCTTTGATATTAATTTTAAAAATTAGTTTTTATAATTAGATTGTCTTTTTTTCTCTTTATACTTTTGATCAAATTAATCAGACTGTTCAATGGTTTTACTGCACACAGCAGAAATAGCTTATTTGCATATTTTAAGACATAAAAAAATCAAATTTTAAAAATAAACAAATATTCTCAGTGCAGTTATATTAAATAAGTTCTCTATATAAATGTACAGTTCTCTTAGATTGATATATTTCATTTTAAAAATTTTTTTTTTGCATACATTGACAATTTCACTGGATTAAAAAAATGTCTTCACTTCTTAATCAAACCATTTTTGCCATAAAATTTTGAGAACAATGAACATTTTTCTCATTGATTCCATTTGAATGAATTATGTCTTTGTGTCTATCAAATGAATTCTTTAATATTTTCCATAATTCTTTGGTAGTATCCACTAGAGGAGACACATGTTTAAGTTTCAAATTTACAAAAGAAAATAGAATTAAGTGTACAACTTTCCCTAATGTATTGTTCTTTTTTTATAATTTATGTATTTAATTCCCTGAAAAATGATGTCACAAATGTCCAGACGACATATTGAAAAGATTTTTTGTTTTAAAATTACCAGAAATAACTATGTCAGAATTCTTCTGCATTTTTCAAAAATGGAAATCCATCAAGTTTGTTTTTTCCTTTCTTCATTTTGTATAAGAAGATATGGAACATCAAACTTCTTAAATAAGAAAAAAAATCATAAAATTTAACATTCTGGACAAATTGAAAAAGATACATGAAATAATTCATTCGTAATTAATAATTTTGCCTGCTAACATCTTTTGTTTAACTCACTTGTATAATTCTTGTCAGCCATTTTTTTTTAAACAGATTTTCATGTCAATATTTTGTGTCCTGTTGAATCCTCTTTATTTTTGTTCATCAAGAATGTACTTTCTTTTTTTATATTTTTTGTCTTTTCGTTTGGCTAGCCTTCCTTGAAAGACTGAAGTTACTTTTGTTAAATTTGTTTTCAGTGTGTCTTTATCTCTGGGATTCATATTGTTAATCAGGCTTCATATTCATTCCGAGTAGAAAGCTTAGTGGGAAGAAGATAAGATGAGAGTCTGTGAAATCTGTGGTTCTGTTTTGAATCTTGATCACTTCTGGAGAAAGCAAGAAATATTCTTATGTGAACAAATGTTAAAATAATGTTTTTGGCTTAAATACTCTTATATAAGAAAAAACATCTGGAGAAAATAAAAAAAGAAACAGGCTTCTAATTGAAAACTATAACTAAAGAATTCATATATTCCAGATACTTCAATCCACCAAAGATATCAATTTTGGACTTTACAGATGTTAAATTCCAAACTTGTTTAAACCTTTTTTGATATTTTCTGAGGTTCTGAAATGAAATATTTTCCTTAAAATATTTTCTATTCTTTTATCTTCATTTTCTTTTTTGCCATCAATTTCTCCAGTACATTCTTTGGCCTTCCTATATTACTTCAAGTTTTGCAATGAATTATTTTTCATTATTTCTTATTTTTCAAATTACTGTTTTCATCTTTGTTGTTTTTTAACAAGTTTTGGCTGAGACACTCCTCGCATGTATATAGACTTTATTTTTTTGTTTTTCATGAAATTCTATTGGGATTGGTTCTTTTATAGTTTTTTAGGTGGAAGAGAGGGAAAAATCAAAAACAATATGTACTAATTACAGTAGGGAAATATTAGTTTAAAAAAATTGGTTAACTTATGGAATGACATATAAAGACAGTCATTTGAGATCCTTTGAATCAGAAACTGTTTGGAATTCAGAATTATTCAGAGTTCTTAATAGTAATACAGGAATGATATATAGGGTAGACAAATTGATTGGTATTCACAGGGGGAATTTGCAGTTGCTTTTTAATATTTTCAGTTTTCAAAGTCAATCACCTAAAAGTAAATAAAATGTTCACAAACAACAGAAACACATATTTATTGGAACACTGAGACACAACTGTATGATGTGGATTGAGCCAAGACTGTCTCAACAATTTCCACTATGCTCTACTAGTAAGAGAAAATAAACTTTGAAATGTAACTAATATTGGATTAATATTTGGTACTAACTTTAAGCTTATGTTTGCAGACAACATCCAGGCAAAAAATGTCTGTTTTTGAGATGTTTTCAGTTCCAAAATTTCAGATAAGTGATTGGTTATATTTATAACAATATTTGGTTAATTCTTTGTTCTTATTTATTATTTACTGTAAAAGAAATGTTCTATCTCCACATCATGAACTGCATATGATGTGCACTTAACACCAAACTACCTTCCTTATAAAAAAAAAGAATTGATAAAAAAATGCTGTTCTTTCTTTCTCAGTAAAGTGAATTTCAAAAGACATGTGAAGTCTGACAAAACACAGGATGAACATGACAACTTATGTAATTGTTTAGTTTGTTCAAATTCCCCAAACCATTGGGTAGTACTTCAAGGTGCTTTACAGCAAGTTAGTCTTACAAATTTCTACAAGTGTTGTAGAATTATTTTAGTCAGACTAAGCTAAAAATTTGAAGATACATGCAACAATTTAGATATCATGGAAGTGCAATATGGAATAGTGAAATATGCCCTTCAAAGCTAAGCAAAGTATTACAAAACAGGAAAATATTGCTAGAAACAAAGAAAAGAGTGCTGAACTTTTATATAATATCAGTCGTCTTACTACAGAAGGATGCTAAGAATACCATGTACTGAGCATGCGAGCAACAAGAAAGTTCTATGGATAATGACAACAGAAAAGTCACTTATACTTAACATCAAGAACAGATAGTTGAAATTTATGGGGCACATAATGAGGAAAGAGGTCTTGGAAAATTTGATACTCACAGGACAGATTGAAGGTAAAAGGGTTAGAGGAAAATAACATATAACCTACCTGGTGAGCTTGAATGAATAGATAGCAGAACTGAGTTTGGAAGAGATAGCAAAGATACAAACTTTATTAAAAGCTACAAAAGACAGGAAATTGTAGAGAGCTGTTGTGAAGGGACATGTCACATAGAAGAAGAAGAAGAAGCAGCCTGTGTATTGTTGTTTTATACTACAATAAACTAAGCTTAGTAAATATCTACATATCAATTATTGTGAAAAAGGCATGAGTGCTTCCAAAAAAGCATTCCTCAGAAGATGACACTAGGACCAGGAATAGTTACCAAACTAACCCTGATCCCCTCAGCTAATATGCTATAATCTCACAAGGTTTTGCTGGTTCTTCATCACTGTGTGAAAATGTCAGATTCATACAAAGGTAGCCTCTACCTGATCTTGGCACCTTTTAATATATATTTCTCTTTTATGATGTAGACATCTCAAGTTTATCCAGCTTTGTCAAAGTTAAATTGGAGATAAAATCTAGACATGGCTCTGAAAGAGAAAATGGATTTCTTTTACTTCACTGTGTCTTTTCTGTTCTTCACAAAAATCTTCATATTTTCCAAATTACATTTGATATTTTCTTATTCCCCCTCCACAAAAACTTCAATTCATAAAATCTACTCTAAACATGTTATAAAATAATATCAAATTATTGACTGCATATCAAGTTACTGCAACAGCTATGGTCATCAATGAAAAAAAGTTTTGCAACCTGTTGCATTCTATCCAAGTTAATATTTGGCATAAAGTCTTGCATTCAAATCTTATCCTTAATTGTATTAGAATTCCCACTGTTGATACAAGACATAGTCATAAAATCAATCAGCTAAGTGAAAAATATTATAATTTTATTAATCATATATATACTCTTGGGAAAGGTGTGAATCCTCTTCTTCTCCCTCCAACTATGGGTAAATAGCAGGGCAGACTGGTTTCTATAGCCTTGGATGGCAACTGATCTAGGACAAGTCTGAATTCAAAACTTGCGGAGGGTCATTTGGGGACTTTGTGGCACTTAGTGCACCAGGTCTCTGTATTCGGCCCTTCAAAAAGTGTGGATGGTCCTGCATAAAACCTTCACCACTATAATCAAATCTCATGTGCTGTTGTTGAGCAGCCGGTTTCTGTAGAGCTTTATTATAATAATATTTTTTTTGTTTAAAAATATGATTCATTCGCTACATAAGAGTTCTCATGTTTTAAAAACGAGAGCCGAAACCATCCAAATAATTATTAAAATTAAGCCTTGAAATAGATACCCTACCCAACCTTAGCAAAACCTCTCAGAAGATGATGAATCCATTGATAAGAATTAACTCTCTGACCACTTAATGAAGAAAAATAATCTAGCCACTCCCACAATAATGAATGTTGTAACGGACCATGCCTAAAAACACACGTAAACTGAGAGATAACTTATTCCTAAAATTTCGCTTGAAGATGAAGCGGGACTAAACACCTTAATTCAACTTAATTTTAATAATTATTTGGATGGTTTTGGCTCTCGTTTTTGAAACTTGAGAACTCTTATGTAGCGAAGGAATCATATTTTTAAACAAAAAAAATATTATATATATATATATATATATATATGACTCTCTCATTTACGCTGTATGATGGTCAAACAACTCAGGTCTTAGAACCAAACAGCCAGACTATCTGCACATTTCATTATAGTGGTGAAGGCTTCTGCAGAACGAACAACTCTTTTTGGAAGACCTGAATACAGAGAGCTGGTGCACCACCTGCCACCAGGTTTGCAAATGACTTTCCTTAGGTTTGAATTAAAAATTGTCCTTATCCTAGACCAATTGCCAGCGAAGGCTTTAGAACCCAGTCAGCCCTGCTATTTACACAAAGCTGGAGTGGAGAAGAGATGAATTCATACCTTTCCCTAGAATAGCTTGGCTCTCTGATTCTCAGTCTGACCCACTCTCCATTACTCTATCATGCCCCTCTCCCTCCCTCTCTCTCTCTTGCTCTCTATATCTTTCTAAATATATATATTGTATATATTTTGGCAGAATTTTTTCATTAAGACATGTCTCATTAAATAATTTAGACAAGTTTTGTCTACTTGCTTTTAATATGATCCCTTCATATTCACAGACAAGCTTCTTAGTATCCTTATTAAAGGAAGAAAGTAAGTTACCATATTAATTCATTTACTCTAAATTTTGAATGTGGACAGGCTTGCTGTTGTAAATGTTTAGAAATATCAGATGCATCCTTCAAATGAAAACTCACACCTTTGAGACAACATTGTTGTAGTGTGACCAACATAAATATAATTTTTTTCTGTTGGAGATACAATCTCCCAAGGGACATTTAAATTTATATATTATGTTGGTTTTCTGCAACATGTTAATTGGTGGGGAGGAGTCATTATGAATAATTAAATTGGATATATATTGAGTTTAGTATAGTATATAATTAATTTTACTTTTTTACTAGGATCTGTGGTGGATATATTAGTATTTATTAGTCTTCTTTTAAACATGTATTGCATAAGTAGAATGAAGGCATCTTTTCATGTAAACATGAAAACTTCTCTTCATGTAAACATGTATTGCATAAGCAAAATGAAAACTTCTCTTTATGTAAACATGTATTGCATAAGCAAAATGAAAACTTCTCTTCATGTAAACATGTATTGCATAAGCAAAATGAAGGCATCATTCATGTAAGATTTCTTAGATTGTCAGTTTACTTGACATTTTTATTTACACAGAAAATGTTTGTACCATGGCTTACTTTTGACTAATCTTCAATTATGATAATGATTTATTGGGATCAGAGTTCAAGTAATGATAATCAGTGTATACACTATTAGTGCACATTACAGAAAAAAAAACAAGATAATTCTCATGTAATACACAAAAACATCATAAAAATGACAATTAAGAAAAAATGAAAATCATATAGAACTATGCAATGGAAATTATTCCAAAGAAATGACAGACACAATTGACTGATATTGACGAGACATTCAGTAATTTTACCATCAGATAAGTGTTCCTAACTTATATATTATTTCACTTTACTATTTTAGTTATTCTAAGTTTAAATATCAATAGATATCTGCATCAAAATTGATGTGACTTCTCATAAAACTTATTACCAATGGTTTTTTTACTATTTAAAATCATTTGAGTGTTCAACAATGAAAATCGTCAATTTGGTCTTCTTTGAGTTTTATAATTTTTTCAGTTAATTATATTCCTTTATTTACATTTTAATACCAGATTGCATTTGAGATCACTTGAATGAAAAGATATTATTAATAAGAAAATAAAAAAAATATCATTAATATATATATATATATATATATATATATATATGAAGGCATGATGGAGTAATAGATAGCAGCACAGATTGTGAAACCTGAGTGCCAAATTTGAATTCCAATAAGGTTCATTACATTTACTTACATGCTAATACCCTTGAGAAAGGTATGAATCCATTTCTTTTACCACCTATGGGTAAAATACCAGCTCAGACTAGGTGCTATAGCCTTGGAGTGGGGAACCACTCTAGAGGAATGACATCTCTGGAGGTTCGTTTCAGGATCTTGTGGCACCAGTTCTCTATATTTGGGTCTTCCAAAAAGTGTGGTTGGTTATGCACAAGCCTTCGCCAAGATAATCAAATGATATGTGTGGCTAGTCTGGCTGATGGTTCTAAGAACTCAGCTGCTTGACCCTCATGCATCAAAAACAATGTGAGAGTCAAGTAATATATATATGTGTGTGTGTGTGTTCTTTTAATTGCTAAATTATCTTCTATTACTTAATTTTTCAAAGTATATGTATCTAAATAGCATATTTCATTTGAAAACAAAGATGTTCTTTTCTATAAATTTGAAAATATTGATGAACATTACAAACATTGTTCAAATAATTAACTCATTTATATATTTGATGTTAACATATTTCAGCTGGTCCCTTTTCCAGTCTTCATTGGCTGCATATTCTGTAAGGAAAAAATGGGAAAGCTTTTCTTCTTCAAAACTATTGGGTAAACAAAATGTTAAAATGTTAAGAAGGGTGTTCAACTGCCCAATTAATATTCAGAATTCAACTTTTATCGTTTCTGTTATGAAAGAGTTGGGATCTATTTGCACTGTCAATTTGTATTTTCATTGAGTGTTTAAGTAAATTCCTTCAGTGATGTTTTATCTTTGCATCACTTGACATTTTTAAGTGGAAAGCCATTACAGGCGAATAAAATAAAAACTTTTTATTTTCTTGATTGATATTTTAGCAATGAAAGAAACGTGAACATTATGCTATTCATTTATTTAATGTTATTCATTGAAACTGTTAATTATAGATAATTAACTGAAATGTATTAGCATAATCAGTTTTATGCATATATTATTCTCATGAACAATAAGGTGCAAAACAGTTAAATAGCAGTGCAAAAAAAAACTTTCAATTGTTCAAACAAGAATATACAAGGAATATATATATATATATATATATATATATATATATATATATATATATATATATATTTTTAAAGCTATGTTATATTTATGGGGTGAGGTGCTCAGCATGAGATATAGGCATATGTAAATATAAAAGTGAACATTGAAGTCTGAGGTGACATACTGTTTTATGCTAAACACAATTGTGGCCTGTATTAGCAGTATATCGCCTCTGAGTGTTGACTTCAATGTCCATTTTTATATTTATATTCATATATATATATATATATGTGGGGGGGGATCACACACACACACACACTTGGATATTCAGTCTAATTAAAGAAATTTAGAACAACAATATATACAGTGATATGTATTTCTCTATATGCATAAAGAGATGTTTGTATATAAGTATATATTTTGCTTCTCATTTCTAAGTATACGTATCTGCTACGGTGGCTACCTAATCCCTGTTTCAGATACCTACTCAGGCACATTTGTGTTTCTTCAATGTCCACAGAGCCAACCTATGGTTTATATTGCATCTATGGTGAGCAAACCCTAGTTGCAATTTCTGGGAGAGAAAACATAAACATTTGAACTAAGGTCATTATGTTCCAACCCTTGGTCACATTGATTTATGAGTTTATATTTGTACAATCATCAGTGGCTTCTGAACAGTTTCAGTTTCACCCACAATGCTTGGGGTGGAGTATTGAGGCATGCCATGATGCTGTATGATCATATCATATATCCCCAGGCTGATATTAAAAGAAGTCACTTCCCAGATGAATTTTGATAAATTTTCTACAGCTACCAAGAAATTGATTTGTGGACTCAAAAGGATTAAAACAAAAATAAACAGATATAGTATATCTAAATTGTTAAATTATTTAACCAAACCTGTTTGAATATATATGTATATATATATATATATATATATATATATATATATATAATCAACAAAATAGGCTTATACATTATCTAGATATAGCTAAAAAACCTGTCAAAAATATTTCGATCTTTTTCAACATCACCTTTTAAATATAAAATCAACTCTTCCATCTTTCCAGAAAATGTGTATACATTTTTTATATATGAGTCTGAAAATGCACACACAGACATGCATATATATATATATACACATATATATATATATATATATATATATATATGAAGAAATATAGTCTTAAGGTGTGCTATATTTATGGGATATCAGAGATAGAGCATGTGTAAATATAAAATATAAAAGTGAACCTAGAAGTCAACACTTAGAGGCGACAGTCTGTTTCATGCTATGTGCAATCGTCAGGCCACGATTGCATATAGCATGAAACAGACTGTCGCTCTAATGTTGACTTAGGTTTATTTATATATATATATATTTATATATATATATATATATATATATATATATATATATGTTTGTAAAAAGAAAAAGTAAAACTTTTTTTTTTTTGTATATGTGTCTTTATTTATACCGCTTTTTTTTACATATCTATATTTTTATATTCAAATTTTTACACGTACTCACATATACACACACACACAATATAATTTTTACATGTATACATAAATATATATATATATATATACATATATATATATATATATAATTTTTACATATATATTTGCACCAAAATCATGGGTAAAAATTAGACATATCTATATGAATTTGACAAAAATTTTACCTACTCAGAAATGCATTAAATTCTTATTGTTCTACATATTTTCATATGTGTAATTGATTTGTGTATATGAATTTGTATTTATATATGTCTGTTTGTAAATGTATCTGTAACTGTGTATATCTTTTAAAATGCACTTATCTATATTCTGTAACTCCTCACTATTTTGTGTATGGTTTCTGTGAGAATGGGAAAGGCAGGTAAATCTGTGATTTCACATGGTGGGTTCCATAGCTGACTCTTATTTGCTTTTTCTGATTGACGTTTGTGGCCCATATATTTTTCTCAATTGATAACATTAGTGCATTACTGCTAGTTTCTTAAGAAGAATAATCAATGGATTCATTTGACAAACTACATTAGGAAATCTTTGGGCTTTCTTTTTTGTCTTGTAGTTTTTTTTTTGTTTTTTTTTCTTTTCCTGGGTGCTTCAATTTTTTTTCCTGCTAAAGAAAAATGGTTTCCAAATCAAGAGAAAAAGCATGAACAAAACTAAAATAGAAATAAAAGGAAGAGAAAGATTTTGTTTTGCTGTTTGGTCAGACCTTAACAATGCATCTTTTAATGATAATGTTTTCAGGGCATTTTAATTCTTTGTGAAAGATTGTTTTTTTTTTATTTTTTGGTAAGAAACAAAAAACATGAAAGCAAAACAAAATCAATTAAGACTGTGTTTAAGCTGGCATAGTAAAAGGTAAAAAATAAAAGAGGAAAAAAATGTAAGAAAATCTGACACATTTATGTTAAAGCACCAAAATTAGACAAAACAGATGGAACATGTCAATGTGAAACTTTTATTTATTTTGAACAGATGTGCCCACAGATACATGAAAGGTTAAAATGCATATACATTATGTATATGCATACATATACACACACACACATATATATATATATATATATATATATATATATATAATATATTAAAATGTTTGGTGAATTAAACCATGAAAATGACTTACTATAAGATCTTGCTTCTCCTTTGAAGTTGCTTACTGGACATGTATAAAGTGATTTTACAAATAGAAGCAGAAAATCCATACTATATTTGCTTCAAGTATACTCTTCCTTGAATTTCTGGATAATACTTTATGTGCACATTACACACACGCACACAGTAGGCAGTATTTGAACACATGATTTTGTTTCTAATGTGACTGAAATATATATATATATATATATATATATATATATATATATATATATATTGTGAAAGGTGACATTTCAATGCATGTTTGGATTGTGAATTTTTAATGTTTTTATGTTAAAAATGAAAATGGAGAGAAATGAAATGCATTTTTGTCATTTGATGCATTTTCATTTCCGGAAACATTAAGTTTATAAATATTTTCGTCTTTGTTCTTTGATATTTTATAGAAGTTAACATCCTGAGGATAAAGAAAGCATTTTGTAGACATGATTTTTATTTTATTGAATCTCTTTTCTTGTCATTTCACTTAATTCAGGGATGAATTTTAATCATATAGATTGGACATTATACAATGAAAATTTCAGATCAATATTCAGCTGGTATATTTCAGTTTACAGACTTTATTGATACACCTTTGTATAATGATATCTAAAGAAATATAATTGTATACACAAGCTTTTGCACATACTTGAGTGCGTGTGTGTGTGCTCCAGGGTCAGTTGAAAGTAAAATCAGCCAATTTAGTAACCTTTTTTTCTCTGCTTGCCTCCTCCTTAGTCACCTGAATATAAAAGAAGTTGAATAAAAAGATGATCAATTCATTTACTCTCACTCCACATTTGGTTATTGAGATAATTGTTCTGTTGCTGCACTATCATAACCATTACAAGCCATGAAAGATGTAGGATATTCATTAGTATTTCTATTGATCTATCTATATATATATATATATACACACACACACACACACATTTTCTTTTCTATGCATTTCACCCTAAGCAAAGCTGGAGTGACATTGGCATGCAAGGGGTTACAGAGGGTAGAGAAGAAGAGTAAAGATGTGTGTTTGGGTAGAGGATAAAGAGGATGGGGGAAACAAGATCAGAAGATGTTGATTGACATTACACTTCATTATTTGAAGATTATAGTTATCAGCGAAGCAAGTAAGAGGAAGTGAATTCCACAGACAGGAAGTGCAAGAGAAAAAGATGTTTGAGTAGAAGAGATGGTTACATTTAACCGTTTCGACAGTGAAATGGTGGGACCGAGATATCAACCTAATAGCTCGTTTAAATTAATGCAGTCTGAAAACCAGAGAAAACAACTTGTTGGAATAGTTGCCATGAGCATACTTATAGAAGAGACAGAGGGAAGCCACAGCACATCTGTGAGAAAGCAACTGTAGACTAGATGACAGATCAGGACCAGTATATATAATGCTTAATATTTGTTATTTTTATCAGGAGCACTTCTCATTATTATGGATATAGTGTTTGTTGACATAGACAATGTGCCATAGAAGTGGTCATCAAATCATGTGTTACTCTTTGTTTGGGCTATCTATATAGGCTGCTGGGGGCTTATGTAAAGCCGCAGAAGGGAGAAAATTCTGTTTTATTTTCAGTTTTCTTGTTTTGTGTTAATATTTTAGATTATTTCTAGACCTAAGCTTAGGTTTGTTTAAATTATTTAATTTAAATTATTTCTTTTGTATGCTTTCTTCAGTTGTAAATATTGGTATTTAGAATAATGTTTCTTCACTTTAGGTTATGGTTTAGTTTTTGAAGTTGTGATATAATTGTAAGAAGCTAAGTAGAAATTTGTTTTTGGGTCTTA
The DNA here is from genome assembly GCA_903632075.3 of Acanthosepion pharaonis. Classification (NCBI taxonomy): domain Eukaryota; kingdom Metazoa; phylum Mollusca; class Cephalopoda; order Sepiida; family Sepiidae; genus Acanthosepion; species Acanthosepion pharaonis. The sequence continues at coordinate 469,400 of CAHIKZ030005569.1, forward strand.
ATTTCAAAATTAAATCTGATCTTTTGTTAGGAGTTAATATTCTTCTGGAAAGGATATTATTGCTATTTTCCCTGTAAGCAAATATTACACTGTTTTGGGTTGTTGAAAGCTGGTGCTGTTTTTCTTATTTTCATGTTACTTTTTTGTCTTTGAGGTTCTGTATATGGTTTTAAAATGAAGTGCTATTTACATATTTTTTTATTAAATGAAAATGTACTTTCTGTATTTCCAGGGACCTTCTGTTATTTCTCTATATTTTTTCTTGGATTTCCTTTGGACTTCACAGTAACTTCATATATTAATTTTTAGGCAGTTACTATTCAGTGGTTAGTCAGACTTTGTCTTGTAGTTACAATGCTTCTGTTTTGTGGGTAGGGTTGGTGTTGTTTCACAATCGTTTTTGGTTTGTTAAGTTTTTTTTGCTTAACAAGTTGACAAATAATATGTTGCTGCTAGATTGTGGGATTTATTTGATGTGTGTATCTAAAGTGGGTTGCTGTTTTATTTTCAGAATTGTTGGTATGTATCTTTTTGCTGTTTTTGCCTTTCGACTGCTAGTTGTATTGAGGAAATCTACCTATTTTAGGTTTATCTTCTGTCAATTTCACATCCTATTTCTTTGAAAAGTTTAATAATTTCATTTTTTTTGTTTTATTTTTTATCTATTGCTATTTCTTAGAATTAGAAGTCTCTTCTGTCTGTACAGGCCTGTGTATTGTTTTGTTAATTATCCTAACTAATGTTTGTAATATGTATATATTGACTGGTTCATAGCAATGCTCTGTCATAACCCTTAGTTTCATCAGAGTTTCCTTCTGTACTCTTCATTAACAATGTTTCTTCATCCATTTTCTTCTGTGCTTTTGGTTGATCTGTTGTGATTTCTGTACATTCCTTTGTTAGGGAAATGGCCTTATTTCCTATAGATTCAGTGATATATGGTTAAAAATTTTTAATATCAATATGGTTGTATGCACTTTTATATTATGGAACCAGTCTATTATTGATGTTGTGATTTTTCTGTTGGTTTATTCATAAAGTTGTTCTTAGTTCTGAGTTAATTCCTTCTTATATAATTTTTCTTATTCTTCTTGGTTCATTTTTTGTTGAGTTTATTAGTTTACATATTGGGTTAGCTCTTAAGTTTTCTGTGAATGTTTTTAGCATGATGAATACTTATGTTTTCATGAGGTAGTTTATGCAATCATCTAGGTTGAGTCATTGTGTGATTTCTTTGGTGTTGAGGTTAATTTCATGTTCTTTTGGTTTGTGTGCCTTTCTCTATATTTTGGTTCTGCTTTCCTTAATTAAATTATTGTATTTTGGGGGTTTTAGCTTAGATGTTTTTAGTTTTTATTGGCAGGAACCAAAGATTTTTTTCTTACATTCTGTCATTTTTTAGTTTTCTTTGAAATTCATCTCAGTTGTTATGGAATTTTATGTGTCTAATTATGATCAGTAAGTTTTTCTTAGAATTTTCTTTTTTTGCTTGTATTATATTCCTTGTCTAAGAAGAAGTCTTTTCCATTTTGTTCTTTTTAGAAGACTCTCTATTTTTCTAGTAAATTTTCATTTATACTGAGATGGTGGTGGGAATGATCTGTAGGGAGTAATCAATGTTTTTTTTTCATGTTTATGAATTGTCTATATTTCTGTGATGAGGTATTATGTACATTATTTACATTATTTGGACTATTGTCCTAGTCTTTGTCGCCATATTTATTACAACGTTTCAGCCACAAAAATCTCCTGAGCCAACCAAGCATAGAAATGAATACAATATGGGAACCAGTAATAAGGCATGCCAGAGAAAAGCGATAAGAACAAAAATGGTAAAAACATGCAATGATAACAGCAAAAATTGCAACATGAGCACTGTTAAAAAATGGTGGCTGAAGACATTAGGTTTATAATACTCAGAAATTCATACACGGATGTCCTCAAGGACACATGGATAAAGTCATTAGTTAGATCCAGTGACAGGACCCAAAGATTGTGAGTTCAATACCAGGTTAAGGCAGTGGAGAACTTCCAGAGGGAAATTAACAGGAGATAACTGATAACTGACATTCATTAAACATGGCATGTGGAACTAGAACAGTCTCAATGAGCAAAATAAAGGGTTCAGTTCGGCATTCCAACCACTTGATGAAGGCTGGAGCATACAACGGCCGAAACGTTGTAATACATATGGCTGACAATAGTCCGAATAATGTAAATAATGTCTATGAATTGATGTAACAGTATCCTACTGGTTTCCAGGATCTGAGTATAATTAAATTGCTTAACAATATGAAATCGAAAATATATTCACAAAAATATTAAAGATTTATCAAGCATTACACAAAGAAACTTTTATTTCCTGCTATTTTTAAACATCCATCTCAACTGTAGGAAAGGATGTTGACTGAAATTTGTATAGAAGTCTATATTATTGACCTTAATAGAAGAAGGCTTCTTAGCCAATAAGTATAACTATTCCTTATTAAAAGTAATTAACACATGAAATATTTTTTCCTTGTTTGTCAGTATCATTTTTGTCATATTCAATCCTAACAATTGTCTCATTATTTTTCAGCTGTTTATGACATTGGCACAGTCTCACCAGATTCATACTGTGGCTACACAATCCGAGGGGAAACATCACCAACTGGCTACATTGTGTCTCCGACATACCCTGGGATGTACCCAGATAATCTATTTTGCTATTATAAGCTTTATGGAAAGCCAAAACAAAGGATTAGATTAAAAGTTGAGGATTTCTCTCTATTCCATGGAGGAGAATAGTAAGTACAAAACTTTTAATTTATTTTTGGTGAAACAAACTTTTTTCAGATGTGTCTTCTTACAATTGTTGTCTGTGTTTTAGAACCTTAATAGTCTAAACTGTTTAGGCAAGAAATTTTCTTTCCTCATAAATGGACATTATTCCATTTATTTTTTGTTGAAATATAGCTATTATTTTTTTCACAAGTTTCACATTAAAATATTTTCTGGCATTTTTAGTTGCCAATCAAAATAAAATCTTGAATTCCTAATCTTTCACTGAATCTGTTGAATTTAAAAAATTTAAATTTGGACATATTTCACAGAAAATTTAATGGATAACTTTTGGCTGATTTATTTCTAAATCAATCACAGATTCAAACAAAAATCATTGTTTGAATCTTAGCAAATATTCTTTTTAGAAAGAAACTACTTTTACGGTTGGTTTCCTCATGTTATGCTTCATCAACTACTTAAGGAAAACATCAATTGTGAATGCATCATTCCTAGAAAAGCAATTTTCTTGTTACTATAAAATATTAAAAAGTAAATGAATGTTAAAAAAATTAATTTAAGTCTGGCTTGTTAGCTAGTATATTTATATGCCTCCTCACCAGGGTCAGGGGTTGTTGCCTAATATCCAAATAAATAGCCAGGGTTTCAAATGCTAACTTTCAAAACAGACTGGTTCTCCTCACTTGGAAGATTGGTGCAATCCAATCTTTCTACTCTGCATTTTCTTTCATTTGATCCTGTACCAGACTAATCTAGCTATGGCTTAAATAATAGTGTATACTGGTCTCTCTATCGTTGGTAGGTAAGGGAAGAGATACTGTGAATTAAAAACCATAGAAAAGGCAACAGTAAACTACTCTGCTGTCCTTCCTATGAAGTCATGTATATGTGTTTATATATATATAGTTGTATTATTTACATTATTCAGACTGTTATGCTCATCTTCATTGCCATACTCACAACATTTCAATCTTTGTACACTCTAGCCTTCCTCAGGTTAATGGAATTTCAAACTGAACTCTTTATTTCATCCACAAGGATAGATTGTTCTAGTTTCTCGTTCCAATAATGTAAATGGTACAAATAATCATAATATCTCATCTCAGAGATATAGACAGTCATTGCAGTTTATGTGTATGAAAGCAGAGGAAGTTGTGGAGAGCCATGATCAACTATGTTTTGAAGAGATATGGCATTTTAAAAATATAGATCTAAGCTTAATAAAGTTCAATAAAAAAAATTTCACTTAGAAAATAAACTAAACCTCAAAATATATATGTTAACAATGAAACATGTTCCCATATGTTTTCATAATAGTTTTTATACTTCTATGTCACTGTATTGGTATGAATATAGATCTTTTCTTGAAAAATCATTGTGACTGTATAACTATCTGGATTTTCTATGATGGACAATATTAAATTGCTTGTCACCACATAGTAAAGCACAAACACTTTGGAACGACTTAATATAAATGAGGGACTCTTTGGAACAAATTAATATTAATGTGTGGTTCAGTTTATTTTTCTCTCATTTTATAGGCTTTAAAATAACAATCTTTTACCATTAGTGTTACATTCATACCAGTTAAGATAGCTTTTAAAAGTCTTTTCATTAATAATATTATAATTGACTCTCATCAGAAGTTTCTAATTTATCCATCTTTAAAATCATATCTATCTTGCCTTTTCAATGCTTACACAGAATCCCACTGGAAAAAAATATTCTGGCATGTTCACCCAATTCTCTTTTTATTTATAAATTATTATCAAATGGTAAGCATTAAAAATGAAAAAAATTGAAATTTCATACCTTTCACAAAAATCACCTCCATAAAAGTGACTAATTTTAAAGTATTTTCCAGAACAAAATACATTTAAGTTTTATATGGGGAAATTCAGTTTGATAGAGTAGAGGATGATTTCTCCAGTGAGTGCCAATCTTATCAAATATCTTAAATAATATATTATTTACATATACAACATAAACATTGTTTTTTTTTACAAGAGACAACCTTGATTATTGAAGTCATTTGACGTATTACTCAATATTTATTTATTATGACTGCCAAGTATGCAAGTCATATATCAGCATTTAAACAGAAACATTTACGTTAAGAAAGAAAATGTCATATTTATGAATAAAAGATCACCTGGAGAATGTTTCATGTGAAGTAACATCACTCATTTGTTTAGGCAGACACAAAGAAAATTTTTGTTTATTCATAAGATGAAAATATATGTACAGTTGAAGTTACTTCATATTTTAAAATTACAATATGTGTGTATGTATGTATAGAGAAGTGCTGAAAAGTTCTTGTCCTCTGCAAGAAGAGATTGCAAAATAAATTCTGATGCTTGGTTAAATTTTAGGAAGAAGATCAAGTTGATAATTTATCTGTATCTGCTTAAAAAAATCCCTTATTCGCTTTTGTCTATGAGACATTGAATTGTGTCAGGTTGCATCCTCCATAGCTTGGCTTGACTTTTCAGGTAACCTGATGAATATTTATGAGCATTCAAAAACTGAGAAATTTTGAAAAATTAATGTGTATTTTTGGTCATATATATATAAATCCTTGCCTTTACCTTAATAAAGTCCTCAGAGGGTGGAACACAGTTTCAAACAAAGTTTTCCCTTTGTCTTTATTCACACACACACATATATATATATAGATGCATGTTTCATTAAATAATATAGACAAGTTTTGTCTATTTATTATAAGTAAATTCCTTTCAGATTGTCTGATAAGCTTAATAACATTATCATTGAAAGACGAAAGGAAATCACCATATTGATACATGTTTAAATCCGATCTAAGCTTTCGGCTTACATAAGCCATTATCAAAGATGACAATTACATTTCAATATATCAAACAATACACGGATGAAACAATAATGATAGTCTGTTTTTGTTGCATGAAAAATTTCAAAGCAATGACACTTGTGTATACGAGACACGGAAACGAAAATCGCATTGCAGCTTGTGACGTCACACATGACCACATGAGAGTGAAAATGAGAAGTATTAAGCTGTTGGTTTATACCAACGGCTTCAGTTATTAATTATAGGCATTTAAGAATATTTGTGGAGATTTCATAATTTATTTTGTTTAGGTTAGGTTTCAACTGTTTTATGTTTCAAGAATTTTTACTTTTTGTTTATTGTTTTCATGTTTAAGCATAGTTGTGTTTTCAACAAGGATTTTCCGGAATTGTGTACGCGGCCAGGCATGTTGTTTTAAAATGTTAGAGTTATCATTCAAATGTAGCATCAAGCATCAGGAAAGCGAGTTTGTGGTGTGACCAACATAAATATTATTTAATCTATTGGAGATACAATCTCCCAAAGGGCACTTGAATTTGTAAACTATGTTGGTTTTTTGCAAATCACTAAAATTGCTGCCTAAATATACACAATGTATGTATGTATGTATGTATGTATGTATATATATATATATATATATATATATATATATATATATATATATATATATATATATATATATGTGTGTGTTTGTATATATATATATATATATATATATATATACATATATGAATATATGTGTATATATGTGTGTATAAATTTATATATGTATATGTGTGTATATATATATATATATATGTGTATATGTGTGTATAAATTTATATATGTATATGTGTGTATATATATATATATATATATATATATATATATATATATATATATATATATATATATATATATATGTATATGTGTCTCTCTCTCTCTCTCTCTCTCTATCTATATATATATATATATATATATATATATATATATATATTATCCAAGTGAATCCTAATAATATAAAATATTAAAACTAATCCACAAAGAGAGCTCAATGTATTTATTAAAACAGAACATATAAAGGTTACATATACAGGAATTTAAAACATCTGCATGGTGATAGTCATTTCACCTCACTTATTTAGAAAGGGTTTTCAAACCTTTCTATGTAAAAGATAAAATAAAATAAAATGAATTCTAGAGCAAATTATAAAATAAGGCAGTGGAAAAAGAAAGAAAAAAAGAAACAAAGCAAAAGTTTTTCTCAGATATTTAAATATAAAACTAAAACCAATCTTGTCATAAGTGAATTTCACACAGGCAGCACTGGAAACATGTTTAATTAAATCTGATGTTAAGTGGTCACCACAAATTTTCAGATTCTATTTAATAATATTTTTGATGCAATATTTTTTCTGTTTACTCTGCTTTTATGTGTTATTTTTTTTTTAAATCAGTGTCACACCATGAAAGGTGATAAAGTCACTAAGATGCAAGGAGTTACAGGGTATGGAAGAATTAGGAACAGAAACATTAATAATGAGCAGAAAGAGAAAAGAGTAATCAGGAGGATATTATTTCAACAAACCTACTGTTCTAATTTCTAATTGAAAAAGTCTTATTTTATGGCTTCATTTGCTTAACCAATAATCTTTTTCGATTTTTTAATTAAAAAATCACATCAATAATTGTTCATTAACTTAAGACAAAGCATTTCTTAATTTTTGATAATGATATTTAATGCCATACAAGTTAAAAAAAAATCAAAAACAAATAATAAGAACCTAAAAATAAAAAAAAGTAAATATAAAATGGATAGCAAGTACATGACCTCAATATAGATTGACAGTGTGGTCATTTATATGAGCTGGAAAATTGACTGAAAGCCAACAATATAATTCATAATAATGATAACAACAAAATTTTTTTCACATTCTGAACCTGAAGGATTTGGTATAATTTTGCTGTGATAGAATTTTTAATCTGAAGCTGAAGGATTTGGTATAATCTTGCTGTGATGTAATCTATAATCTGAATGATTTGGTATAATCATGATGTGATATCCTCTATAATCTGAAGCTAAAGGATTTGGTATAATCTTGCTGTGATATAATCTATAATCTGAATTTTGAATTTTGTAAATGAATCAGAAAAGAAATATGGAAATATTTAAAATTAGAAATAATTAAACTATTCTTCAATGAATGATTTCAGATGTTATCATATGGAGTGAAAACTTCAAGTATTTCATAGCATTTAGATTAAAAACAGAAAAGAAAGGCAAAATGTGTACTGAAATGTTAAGCAATGAAAATCTTAAATCCAATTCTTCATGGACAACTTGAGGAAGATGTTGATTTTTAATTTTTCATGTAATGAATCCAGAAATTTTATGGCATTGGTTCTTGATTGATAGTCAAATTTAAGTTATTTAATATTGGAATGGCATCAGAATTGACATCATTTGAGAATCCTAAAGAAAAAGGAAATTATTGAAACATGAAACCATCAATAACTATTACTTGTTTCATTTCAGTGTTAAATATGCTATCACTGGACATCATTTGTAATATTTTCTGCTAATGAAAAATGTCTTGTTTATTTTCCTTCTGATTAGCCAAAGCTATTATTAAAGGGCATTGTACATGTAAGGTTTTCTTTTTTTTTCATGAATTTATGATACTTTATTTATTACTGATTTTTTTCTCAAAATTGAATTTAAAATTTTCTTTATTTATGAATACTGGAGCAGAATTTAATATCTATCCAGACATCTCAGTGTTTGAGGTATCTACTTGACTTTTTCCTGTATATATATTTACATATATGTCCCTCCACATTATATATATATATATATATATACAGAGTACTGAAAGTTTCCAGCTTAATCTGCTTTGACAATCTAACCAAATGCCAAGATCTTTTTGAAGAATGTAGAGTAATTGGCCATGGTTATGTGTAATTAGCAGAAATAACCAAAAAGAGAATGGACAAAGTTTTCAATAACAGTATGAAAAATAATAAAAAATAACAGAGCAAAATAATACTAAGCAAATAATATATATGCAAGACAAAATGAGTAACAGTAATAAGGCAAAATGTTCACAAGATAAGAAGCAAAAAAATGCACAAAAGGGATACAGTCAAGTGATTGTAGCATTCTGACTTCAAGACAAGAAAGAACAACAATATGGTGGATGAGACTGAGAAGTGGTCAATTATATTGTTTAGGAAGAAATCCCAGAATGCATCTATATGATTTGTCTAAATATTTGGGGAGTGCAGTTACTTCTTTCACATTGGAACCAATAAATAGCTCCTAGACTTGACAAATTACATTTCAGCATACCTTTATATATATATATATATATATTAAGCCAATAGACAAAAATAAATAAATATGTTATTTAATAAATAAACAGAGAGTCTACTCAAATATGAGTATCCACTAAAAATATTTAAAGTGATAAAAATCTGTTGAATTAATAAATAAAAAAATGTCCATTCTTCTTTAGAATATATATATATATATATATATATATATATATATATATATAATCACTGAAGATTTTGTATTTTTTTTCTTAAGTTCTTCTAGGTTTGGCCAATAACTATTCAGGTCTCCTTTATATATATATATATATATATATATATATATATATATATATATATAATCAATTTTTTCTTTCTTTTTTTTAAGCATTCTGAAATGCTTCTATGTTGGGCTGAGAACTTTTCACCACTCTTTCACACACACATAAATACATGTCACCACTCATTCTTTTTTTAAATGGTAATATCAATAAAATAACTGAAAAATGTTCTGTTAAATTATGTCTGATTCATTGATGCTGAAAAATATTGCTTCTAGTGGGAGTAGGAGGCCATAATTGATAGCTCCCCACCCCTGATCAATTTATTTCATCTATTTGTAAACTTTAATTTATTTTATATATATAATTTATTATTTTATGCCCTTTGTCCTGATTTTGGAATAGAAAATTAAAAAGTATTTTTTAGACTCTACGTTTATTAATGTGAGCCAAGAGAACATCGTTTTGGGAATGTTTCTTTGTCATAAACATTGATCAGGAGTCACATCTGAATTGCATTGTTTTACTGTAAATTAACTTGGGACAAATATTATTTGGTTTATTATCAGCTGCACAATAAATAAATCTAAGTTTGTATCTGCTTGGAACCCTAAAAATCCAATATAAATTTGTGTATGCAAATATTACATAAAATTGTAAGCTCAAATAAATGTAATTTTATCATATCTACAAACATGTGTCTTGTATAACGGGAAATTAAATAAGAAAGACAAACTCATAAGTAAGTAATGAAATAGAAGGTTTACTACATGAAGGTACAATTAGCAATTAGCTAACTCTGCTCAACTCCAGTTATTTACATAAACTGATGATTCCATTCATTTATGTCCTGTATGACATGTATGTAGAGTAGCATTAGCAATGAGATAAGATACAACGTATACTGCATTTCCTGTCATATAATAAGTACTGGTGTATAACATGCAATAACATGTGTGTTATTGTATTGGGGTCACCACAGATCAACTCCTCTTAGATCAAATGCTCCTAATAAATATTTATTCCAATCCAGACTTTTGATTTTCCCTGGTGGGAATCATATAGTAACTTAGTTGTGTATTTCCCGCAAAAATTAGTGATTAGTGTTCAAGTCCAAATCTTCAAATCCTGATTTCCAACATGATTGGAAAAAGTGATTATTCTTCCTTCTCTCCTCAGCCTTATGTTAAGCTCAACTTTTTATGTGTGTTGTATCTCGAGATAACAGAGGAAAATAAAGAAGAAAGACAAAATAGTAGGTACGAAAAGAAACAGACTGTTTACTACACAACAGTACAATTAGCAAATGATCTAATACTGACTCTCCTCAATTCTATGACACTTACACAACTTAGTGGTTCTTATTTCATTGAGATAATTCATTTGCAAATACGTACAAATGTAAATTTTGATTTTTTTTTTTAATCATTTTACGTCACGCAAGACACTAAAGCCACTAAAACACAAAGAGTTACTGAGTGTGAAAGAATAAGAACAAGAAAACCATTATTGAAGAGCAAGAACATAAAAGAAGAGGAATCAAGAAGACAGTAGACAACAATTGACATTGCAATTCAATTTTGGAAGTTCCAAATTGACTGGGAAGCAAGAAGCTGAAAGAGAGTTTTACAAGCAAGAATTGAAAAACAAAAGAAACTGTTAGCATAGAAATTATGATTACATCTAGTAATTTCAACTATAAAATAATAAGACCCTGCCACCAATCTAGTAGTGCACTTAAATTCATAAAGTCTAGGTACCATAGAAGAAAGTTCATCAGAACAATTATCATGAAAATATTTATAGAAAAGGCATGAGGAAGCTACATTACAATGTTAATATTCCCTATGAGTATTAAATTCTCTGGGCCCTATTTTTTTTTAAGTGTTTGAGAAATTTCAGCTGTTTCTTTCTTATTATTAGCATCATTCTTCTTGTAGTTCTTATTTTCCTTAAAAGTTCCTCATTACTCTCATGTTCTGTCCATGTTATTCTCAGCATAAGGTCAATATACCCACAAGCTATAGATACACTAATTTGTACCTATTAACGTTGTTATGTTTTTAGTATTTCTCTCTACAGAGGCTGTTAAAATATAGTGTCTTCATTTTGCTTCAAGCCTAATTCTTTACAAACAGAATATCTTTACATTATCAATTTTATTCTAGAGAGAAATATATTTACCAAGACCAGTATTTAGCAACAGACAATTATATGTTACCGTTTTCAACGCTTCTTCATATGTAATAAAGTCAACAAAAGACTGTTGAGATAGAAGACAAATATTTTTTACAAGAAAACTTTTTAGTGGAGTTCTTGAAAATTTATAGATATATAACTCATTCATTAAAAGCTGTAAATAAGGGTTACTTTCTTCCGTATATTCTTAATTAATACGGTCACTGTATTTTCTTTTTTAAATTGCAATGATACATTTTCAAATTCTACTGCATTTAAAAAATTTATGATCCAATTTCATTTGGACAAATTAATTTTTCTGTGATAATGTGTTAACTAATAATACTCTTTCAGAAATTATGGTCTGTTAAAAGTAAATTTGTTGTCTTTCACCTTTGCTTCTGGCAAATATAAAGAAATACATTGATATCTTCTGTGAACTGGCTTATAAAGTATTTTCTGTATTTTTTCTTCTTCCTTTGTATTTGCTTTCTATTCAACCCAAGGTGGAAAATCTTACAATCAGATTTGTCTTTCATTGTTTGTTGCCATGACATTATTTATTTTTATCCAAAGTTCACTAGGTACAGCTTGGATCTTACCAATAAACAACGGTTTTTCCCTGTGGCAGTCTAGTTTTGGTGATGATATTGCAGCTTTTTAATACCCTGCTAAATTAAGGTAGTCCTTCTTTTAATTTAAGTAGGATATACGGCCTAAAGCTTTTTCAGAAGGGAAATTTCTTGAAGAATCCACTGAATGGCACTATTACACAAAGATTTGAATTTCACCAGTGTAATCCTGTTCAGAATGCTCCAGTCAGCCAATTTGGTTTGAAAAAATAAGCTTCCCTGATATTTATTCTGCCTTCTTTGTATCTTGTTTAGTTAAGATTTCTCTTTCAGCCATTTTTTTTATTTCCTTCTTTGAAAATATGACAAAAACCAAATTGATTGTCAAAGATATTCACTTCAAATTAATTTTAATAAAATATGTCCTATATTTATTGATACCAAGTCTTTACTCCTCTCCAAATGGAGAGTTTCATAAAAAGAATTTTATTATTATGGGCAGATATTTTTTAAATAATTATGAGCCTCGTTTCATTATTGAAGAATTTTGGTTCTTACTTTACAGAAATTCAATGATTGCTCAAGATTAAATTTATTGCAAATATTTCTATATGCTTCTAGATGACCAGTTTTTAAAATCATTTCTCTAGAAACTATTTCATTAAGATCAAATTCATTGAAAACAAGGGACATTACTTATTAATGTCTTTTATTGATACATTTTATTCTGTAGTAACAAAATTTTCTCTAGTTGATTAAATGGGTTTAAGTGATTTACTGTCATGTATTTTTTGTCATTTATTTCTCCAAATGTGAAGCACTAAAAGTTTAATTTTAAATAATTACACCTCCTCAGTGCCGAAGTTCTTAAAATCCAAGATTTACTGCTGGTTGTCATCCCAGGGTCAAAATTTTTTCAAAGAAAATTTCCTTCTTATAAAAGTTTGTTTGTCCTTCTTCTTGGCTGTCAACAATAAACAACATAATTGAATTAAAAGTTCCCTAGTCAACTTACTTGTTTGTGTTATTACCAAAGAGAAACTACTTTTCTTGATATTATTTTTGTATTGTTGTTGGTGTTGCTAGGGAAGTGTTTTGTCATGTTGTTCTTTTTGGTTTGTATTTCTTAATTTTCTATCTGACTAAAATGAGGATGGACCGTAGCTTTAAAAGGGAGCACTGGCCTGTGTAAAAGTAATTAATCTCTGAAGAATGGAACAACCAGGTGGATTGCCGGTGATAGAAGAAACTTTGGAAAAATGGTCTTTATTGGGAGAAAGAGATGAAGAAAACAGAAGAAAAAAGAAAGAGGAAAAAGAAAAGCAAAATTGAATGATGAGAAAAAAAAAACAGTGTTAATAATAATAATAATAATAATAATAATACTGCTATTTATAATAATAATAGTAATATGAATTAGATCCACACAGATTTTGGGCTTGGGTATTGTGAAGAATTGTATGAGTAAGCAAATTAAGGACAAACAAAAATAATAAAGTATTGATTAAAAGAGTAATTAAATGAACAAAGAGATAAAATTAACAAAAAATAAGTATAAATTGAATCTTGCCAGAAACAACAAACAAACAAAACTAATCATGGAGAATAACTGTGACAGGATACACCTACCCTACCTCTTTCAATGTAGAGCTTACACTTTCATTAAACTTTTCCTCTCATTGCATTTCATGTAGAGCCAACACCGTCATCACACCCCACACTCTCATATCTTTACATGTACAAGGAATTGCTGAAAAGGTCTTAGCCTGACCAAAAAGGGATTTAAAAGGACATTCTTATGTTTCATCATTGAGTTAGACTTTGGGAAGTAGGTCTAGGCCAAGGACTTCTTAGCACACTTTAATATTCCCTACTCCTTTCTCAAAGGCACTTGTACAATTCAGCCTCTGTGAAAAGAATGAAATTATCATATTCATGTCAAAAAGAATTACTTCAGGCCAGAGGGTAAGATATTAAAAGCTATAAAGATTTGTGTCAACTCAGTTATCAAGTGGCAGAACATATGACTGCATTCCTTCAAATATTAATTGCTTGATTCTATTACAGGATTGCTTAAAACTTAAGAGAAACTGAACCAGGAGAAGGAAAGCACTGGTATCAAATCAACTGAACCAAGAAGTTAGTTTAAGCACAGTTATACATTTTGTTTTATAACACACACACACACACATATATATGTGTGTGTGTGTTTACCCAATACAAGGTAAAAGTTTACTAAATGAGATGTGTGATATAAATGTAAGTGTGGGTAGAAGGAAGTGATGATAAGGAGGATATATAGTGATTGTTCCTCAAAGAGAGTTCATGGAAGCCATTATGTGGAAATTTCTTCCACAGAGTAACAGTTTTCAGTAGAAACCTGGCAGAGTAGAATACATTCTCTCAAATGTGCTAAATCAACTGAAAACTTGCTTCCATAAATACACACACACACACTCATATATATATATATATATATATATATATATATATATATATATAAATTCCCCCATTGGGTGACAGAGATTTCAGCTTTCTAAGGGATCTGTTTCTTTTTAATCTTTTTGTTTTTCATAATTTTTATTGCATTTGAATGGGGGGTGTTGTAATGAACAATGGCAGAGAGTTGGAAAGGTCATTACTGAAGCTTTATTGAGCTATAATATGGCTGCCATGTAGATGCTTTTATAGCCAAAAGCACTTGGATCCACAGATTATTTGCACAATTCTTACATGCTTTATATCCAAAAAAGAAATCACAGTGCCTTGTCAGTCATCTTCAATGAAATATGTATAAAAGAGTGGTTGCTGCCCAAATACATGATTACATACACACAACCCCCCATATATATATATATATATATATAATATTAGTGGTAAATATACACATATCTTTTTGAATTTGTAGGTCTGATGAATTGGATCATATTTACGATTCCAATGGAATAAATTATGACCATGGAATATTAGTGCTTAAGCTTTTTTATTATATATATATATATATATATATATATATATATATATATATAGTTTAAAATTTTCTATATGATGGAGAAAGCTAAATATTGGAGATATTTGAGACAAAGTGTGCAAAGATTGTCCAAACAATCTGTGGATCCGAGTACTTTTGGCTAATCTGTTAGCCATTATCATATCTTGTTTTAATAAGAATAGTAATGTGATGTAAAGGAATAACCAATCACCCCCATGAATGATTACACTATAGGTAGTAGGGACCTATAAAGTCCACAAGTGACTCGAGGACAGAGAAGGAGTGAAGAGCGAGATGACGCAAGTACGTCCGATTTTCCAGTTAGTGGCACTCACTACTATATTGACCTGTGTGTATAGCTGTACCATATTTCATATTGTACTTGTTGTGCACAATAACCTTTTCTTCTGGTGTTATGTGTTTATTCCCTTAGCATGGAATAAAACAATATCATTCTCTATCAATTATTTTTTACTTAATTATGAAGAAGCTGATGCTTGTCTTTTTCCTCTTCATATATAATCCTCCATGCCTGATTTCAGTGTCTCTTTTCAAAGAAATAGAAAGATATATAATAAACCCTATATTTTCTCACTTTTTAACATTTATTCCTAGATAACAAGAAATAGCATCATTAAATTCATTTGCTTACTTCCCCATAAAAACAGAGAAACTAAATTTAGGTATTTCATTGTAGCCTATACACTTTTAATAGTTTTGATACTTGTGTGTGATCAAACATATCAGACTTTTGGTAATTTGACAAAATCAGATTGTCAAGAAATTTAATCAAGTTATAGACAATAGCGAAAGGGTTAATTCTAGCAATTATATGCCTTTTCTACAAGACTTTACATGGTAAGAATGCTTTTCGTATACAAATCTTAAAATTGTTTTTTTAATTGCATTTCTAAGTGAGAATAACATGAAATATAATTTTAAAATCAAAGATGCAATTTCCAGCCTCAATGATTTTATGAGGATCATATTAGACACTTGTATTCACAAATCAAGTTTGCTACACTTCCAATAAGTGTTTACCATCTTCTGACTCTAAGCACAAAACTCATTGTAAATATACAGCTCAGATTTCAGATTCCACTCCGGATCCAGCTTTGATTGTCAGCAAAAGCCAAATGCTCTTTACATTATGCCTAATGACTTTGCTGATGTCAAACTGTCACTGAAATCTGTAGAGTTTAACAAATATAAGATCAATACCATGAGTTTCAGCTCATTACCAGTTAACACCTGATGCCACATGAAAAATCTCATTAGTCCTGACCAGGCTACAAGAATGCATCTATATTAAATGACACCTTAAGTTATTCCTTTATTTAATAGATTTTAAATAAAAATGACCATTATTTTTATTCAAAGGTACATGAAGATTAAAATTTATCAAATAGATAATTTTTTACATCACAGGCTATCAGAGAAAGCCATTTTAGTCAGTAGCATGTTGATGTCTGGGTCCAAAGTGGAGTAAGCGCTCAACCCAAACCCCCTACCACAACCAGTGGTCAACAAGCCAGGATGGATCAAATACTAATTTTTTAGAAATACTAATACTTCTTGTGATTATTGATACAATATCATTGGAAATACAAATATAAATACAGGTAATTTTCTTCCAGATTCCAAAAATACAAAAGCAAATACAAATACACCTGAAACTAGGCAAAAATCTAAATATAAATGCTTTTTCACATAAATACAAATGCTCTGAAAAGTATGTAAATACATTTCAAATACATCTTTATTTGATCCACCACAAACAACAAGCGCTGTACATTGACAAAACCTGAATTAAAAGATGTCAAGACTAGAGCAATTCATTTCATCTATTTGAATTCATAAAGCTGTGACATATGAACAGTCATGGTGGTCAAAAATTTGCCAATAACACCTTCAACATTTAGATGTCCAAATTCTTCATTTTCGATGCTTAATAAAGACAAATTGCTTAGGTGTGCCTGACCAATTGTGCTTTGGAGATAGTTTTTTATTAATTTTAATTTGTTGAAACAGCACTCACAGGATGCCACAGAGACAGCAACAGATAACGGTATGCACAATTCTATTTGTAAGTTGGGGAACACATCCTCACCATAAAATATTGTGAAGTTGAAAAGCTCAATTGGGTTTTTTGGTTTAATGAAAGCTCAGTCTTTTCTTTTTTGTATTAACATTCGGCAGTCTGTACTTTTGCAACAAAGTTCTATTCTATCAAACTCACTCTCATTTGCTGCATCAGCTACTTTGTATTTTTCTACTGCATCTTCATTTGAGTCAGTGAGGCTTTCAATATCCAAGAGGAACCCAAATTGCTCATATAACTGACTCAACCTTGTAAATCAATCTTTCAGTTCTATATTCGACCTGTCCAGTAATGCCTTCAAGGTAACATCTCTTTCATCTCCTCTCCAGCCATTCTTTTTTTGTGACGCACCCACCTCTGTTGACCAAAGTCAGTACCGCATTTGAAGCATTTTTCTTTGCCTTTTTCATGTGAATTTTTACAGAGAGAATCCCGTTCACTCATAACTGATTGTTGCAAACTTTAAATTTAAGCTTGAGCTTCATTTAAATTCATTCTAGGGCACTGAAGTTTCTTCTGGACTCAGTTGATAAAAGTCAAGTTGTCATCCAAGAATGGCAACATAGTTAGCTGAAAGTTTGCATGTTGTGCAGCAAGTAGCTGATACTGAAGTGTCACTTTCCATATACTCTAACAATTTAGCTATGTTATCTAACTTCATTTTTAGAATGTGTATAGCATCATGCTTAGTATTCCATTTTGTATCAGGGATCTGTTTTACAGACGTCCCTACTGAAACAATTTGTTATTTACTGAAAAATCTGATGTTTTGAAAGAAAAAAAAACTTTCTTTGAATGAAGCATGTGTGTATTTCTAATGTTTTAACCAATAAGATCTTTTTATTAAGAAAATGATCTCCTTATCAAAATAAATGAAAATTTTTAATCTAATCATTTGCTTGGAAGAAATGAGCTGGAACATTTCAGCTCAACCCAAGGGTTAAACATTAATCTAGGATGAATGTATTATATAATTATATCAATCATAAATTCATTTATTCGATAGCTACCCAAATTGTTTACCTTTTGTTATTAAATAGTATTAGAAACTGATCATCAGTGCTTCAATTGTAATCTCTATTTTTGTTCATGGTTCTTAAATTTGCAATAATCTTGATTTTGTTTAAGAATACTGCCCCTATATAGTAGTAGTAATGTTAACTCTTTGATAGAGGAATCATTCAGAATTCACAGACTGAATAGTTAGCATTGTTATTGGTTGAAATTTTAAGGTACTGTATAAAGTAAGCATCTTTATTATATCATTATTTTCCCTGTATATGCTCTACATTTTAGTTGCAATTTTTGGGAGTTTTCAAGTGAGGTGGGTATTTTTATATGGAATTTTTTTTTTTCGTTTTTTTTTTTGTGAAACTGTAGTGTCAGTCTATGTATGATATCTGATGAATGAATGTCTTCTTCAAAAACTCAAGAATTGAAGCCATTTTTGATCATTGATCTCAGAAAATGGTTGCGTGATAATTATCAAGGAAGTCTTCTTCAGGAAATACAGTTCAAATTTGTGGGGAATATTTTCTGTCTTGTTCTAAGCAATAAAATTATTTTCTTTTGATACTTGTTCCATATCTAAACACATTTTCTCATAATTAATAACCTCCACATCTGTCTAAATATTGTCTTCATATTTATCAGTTCTTTTTGTTGTGATTGATTTCCATGCCTTCTTTGTCATCACATAATCTGTGGGCCACCATAGTCCGTATTTACTCATGATATTGAAATCTTTGGTTAAGAGATGTCGGAACTTTACCAACTCAATCTTATTTATGGAGAACAAGAGTTGGGATTGAGATTGGTTGGCATCAGGATTGGGGATCAGAACAGATTTGGAAAAATCCCAAATTAGACCAAAGGCTCTATTGAGCAAACAATGTCTTTCAGAGAAAGAAAAGCTCACTTATGATGGACGAGGGAAAAGTGAATAAGGTCAATGGGATTGGTAGATATGGAGGGTGATAGGGTTTGGATGTGGTTTTTCAGAAGCAACAGTGGCAGAAGAGCAAGTAATTCCTTTACAATACCTGCAGCAAAGTACCTTAGTAATAATCAGCATGTTGTCTTTGATAGAATGGTCAAATGAATATCCCACTTATTTTTAGTTATTGTATAAATTGGCAGTCCATGGTATAAAAGGTCAGAACCAGTTGATCAGTGCGTAGATGGTTGGATGGTTTGATGTTTGGAATGGTGATTGGATATTGAATAAGTAAAAGAATGCAAAGAAAAAGGATTATTAATCTAAACTGATAAAAGTGGTGACGATGCCTTAAAATTATTATCATTATTTAATTTTTTTTATAGCAATGTTCACCCTGTACAAGATCTGGGGCCTACTTGAGCTAGAGGGTTACATTAAGGGGTAGATTATATAGATAGGAGGAGAAGATAACAGTTAAGCTTGAACAGGTTAAGATTGTAGTGATCGAGGAAACATTCTCTTGGGAGCCTGTTCCACAGAGTGGTGGTTCATGAAAAGAAACTGTTTGAGTGGAACTTACTCCTCACTAATGGAATACAAAAGGAATGTGGGTGGTGTGCTACTATGTAAGTGGCATGGCGGGCCCTAGCTGTCAAGGTTACACCTGGTCGATTATGTTTTAACCATTTTTTCCTACATTTTATAAACTAGAAAATTAAAAATTTTTACTTTCTTTTTACCTCGTCTAATGCTAGAAAAATAGTGTCTCATATAAGGCCTAAAATTGTCATTTTGGGCAAAATAATCTTTTAATAGTTGTTATCTTGAAAAAAATTATTTTTTCAATTTTTTGTACACAGAACATGAAATATATTTTGCTCTATATATAGATATTTTTCTTTCTTTCTAAACAGATGAGTAAGAAAATAAAATTAATGTGAAAAATATCAATCTGGAAGATTTATATAAGTTGTATTTAGTAGAATATTAATTGAACTAAGTCAAATCCTACAATAAATTCATGACTGAATTTTTCATTGCTAATAATATTTATCTATTATTGCATGATTAAAAAGTTGTCATTTTTTTATGATTGTAAAATGTAAAACTTCCTTGAAGAAAGATTCATAGAAAAGCAGATTGACTCCATTTTATGACAAGAAAAAGCATTGTAAAAGGAAAGTTCAAATAACTAGGTAGAGAAGAACAAAACAGAAGAGAAATATTCCATTTTTTGAGCTTCTAGAAATTCTTAGAATTTTTGTGCCAAATGTACAAGAATTTCTAAATAACTAAGTCACTAGTATAAATAATATTTAACTTCTTTCTGAAGTTTTGAGGTAATAAAGTATTAATGTTACTCATTGGAAAACCTCTTCTCAGGCTAGATTTTATGCTATTCCTTGCAGAAGATATAAATCACCCACTGGTGGCCATTTTGCTTGTTTTATAAATATGAATGATTCCATTTAAGTCTCGATATTGTGGTGACCAGAACAAATTCATAGTAAAATGAAAAATGTTATAATATTGGCTTCTGACAGATCTTTTTAGCTAGATGTCTACTGTATAGAATGAAATAAAATAAAAAAATTCAGTATAGCTAACCTGATGGGCACAAAGTAAGGGTTCAGTTATACTGAATTTCTTAAAACATCTAAGAATTTTCAAAACCTAATATGCAAAATATATGCTCTGGGATTTCATTATTAAGCATAGATAATTTTCTGGATATATCTCTATGTATCCTTCAGACAATGACAAACAGATGAAAAAAAAAACTTCTTGATTATAATAAGATTTATTGAATAAGCTGAACCAACATCATTACATTTGTTTTGATGAGTACATATCATTCTGTTGGCTCTTTGAACTTCCATGGGCATATGTCACATAATCAGCAAATGTCATCCTCTCACTGATCTATAGGACAAAATGATTTATCTGGCATTGTGAAGTTTTTGACTTACTGGAAATCTTAGAGTCATATCTGAAACAGAACAAAGTTGGCTCTGCCTTGTATAAACACTAGAGGTGAGGGATCAATCTGAAGCAAAAAAACAAGATTTCAAATGATAATTAAGTAATCTCTTTCCACTGGAAAAATGAGTGTAGCATAATTTTACCTTACCAATTTCTCTCATATTCTATTAAGCATAGAAAATATTGTTGGTCTGTCCCATTGCTGAAATATAGTTGCATATCTCCCAACTAATGTTATTGGTCTGTATCAAGCCTAAGTAAAAAAAGTATTACAGAAGCTGATTTTAAAAGCTGGCAAGACCTCTCCATTTAGCAGAGTCTTCCTACACTTATTCACTTCATTTTTGGTCATGTTCCAAGTGAAGCTTAGTAAATATCAAGTCGTGACAAATAATAACAATAAAGGAAATAAGAACTGTAGTCTCTTATTCACTAAAGAATATCCAGGAGTTTGTAATTGCTTGAAAACAGCACAACAAAGAACAAATAGTGACATGATATAGGTAATTTTTGTTGGGCAATTCATCAGGCAAACACTTTTTAACAAATTCAAGTTTCTGGATCTGCTCAAAAACAGTATATTGGTCTACATCAAGCTTTTTGGTTATACGTGAAGTGGTTGAAGAAAGATTCTCCATCAAAAAGCATGATTCGTCTTTAAGACTAAGATTGTCATTGAACAAGATTCTGAAAATTCTGTCAGACACTGCAGGATCCCCAAGTACTTTACATAAATTTCTGAAAAACTTGGCTGTATTCTGCCCTTGTTGAATCTCATAAAGAATACAATCACATAAATGAATTTTAACCAATGACATTGTTTTTGGAGTTGAAATTCAGGAATCTGAAAAAAGAACACTCAAATCAAGTTTCAGTTGTGTTTTGTTATCATTGCAATATGATAGTAAGAATAAAAATGGCAAATAGCAACTAAATCTAATCTATTAAAAACATCTATAAGGGTATTTGCCAGAGAGCCTACATCAACACCAAATATGACACAAGGTCAAAGTTTAAAGTAGATTCATGGCAAAACCATGGAAAAATTTCCCAAGCCCCTCAGCACTTTCCCTTTTGGGGATGCTTCAGGTGCCAGGCAAGCTTGGGTTTAATATTTTTTAAACTTCCCAATGGATTACTCATGAAAAAAATTGGAGAAATTACAAGATCAAATGAACTAATTAAAATAACAAGGTAAGAGTACATGTCTTAAAAATACATTTGATAAAGAATAATTTTTTGTACAAGTAATAATATGTGGTGTTGTGTGGAACCAAAAAAGAATGAAAAGTGGATTTGGTGAGCCAAGATCAAATTCCAGTCTAGTGTCAACCAATTTGAAAAAAAGGAACATTCCGAATTCCAAACAGTAGAGAAACTAAAAGTGGGAAGGTCCCTGATGCATGAGGCATCTTCCAGCTTCTTGCTTCCTAGTCAACTTTGATCTTCGAAAATTTATATGCAATGTCAATTGTTTTCTTCTGTCTTCTTAATTCTTATTCTTTTATTATTTTCTCTCCTTAATAATATTTTTATTCTCTCACACTCAGTAACTTCTTGCATCTTAGTGGCTTTATTGCCTTGCTGGAGGTGAAATAAAAGAAAAAAATTCCAATGATGAAAATGTCAAGGGAGCTTAGCAATTTATATTACTAATCACATATACTTGTTAGATTACCTCTTTAAAACTGGCCTTGTGCCATATTCTCTTTAAATAGGGTGTAGATAAATATAATGATAAAAGACATTTATTTGATGTTGCCATTTCATATATTTGCAAACATGATCAGACAACCAACTTTATATATTTGATTTTCAGTGTTTCAGTGAGATAAACACAAATTTTGAGCTTTTATATCAGATTAATAAAGTGAATTTTAGTTGGATTCTCAAATTAATAGAAGGCATCATGCAAATTATACATGTCTTACTTGTCTGTGGTTAAGGAGCTTCATAATCTTATTTACAATATGGCACAGTTAGTGAAATACGAGCTTCTTACTTAACCTTCTCTTTCAACACTTTATGCTGCCAATGGCCATCATCATAACTCACTTACTGTGTCACTTCTATTTCAAATAATTTGCCAACCTCCAGCACAAACCTACCAAAACTTATCTCTATATCATGCTTTTATTATTTTTTTTTTCTCTTTGTTTATTTCATTGCAAACTTTCCTCTGGGGAATCTTAATAAAATAACAGATCTCGATAGAATGCTGATTCCAGTACTGATGCCAAAGTTTTAACAGCCTTTCAGGTAGCTTTTCTGTTAATTGAACATCAGAGATATTTTTTCCTCTTGTCCCCCCCCCACTCGACCTTTCATTCTCCAACTCTTCATTTTATCTGATTTTTTTTCTTTATTTGACATTTGACTTTTATTTCAAGGACAAAGGCAATTATTGTCTTTATCAGTGAAATCCAAAGAGAGGAACAATTTCCATTGTTTGATGGCGTTTCCTCTTGTATCAAACGTTGTTCAAGATCCAAAGTAGGAATGGCACCAAGATAAGCTTGTGTGTGTGTGTGTGTGTGTGTGTGTGTGTGTGTTTCTTGATTGATTGGAGAATTTGATTTGAACAAACATCTTCATCTTTCCTTTTTTGGCAGGTTGAGGCCAAAGGGAATAGAGGATTTAACTCTGTGAAGATTCCAATGTTAATCCAAATGAAATCACCATGTCACAGGATTTATCTAAAAATCCTCAGTTAATATCTAATCCCATCAATCTTCAGAGTTAAATAAGAAAGACCATATATAGAATGTACAATTTAATATGACCACTTACTGTGAGATATATAGTTTTATAATATAGAAAAAGAAAACATATTATTTGCAATATTAAATAGCCATATTTATAAATGCAAAAACTTACAATGTTCTTAATATTCAACAACTTCAAAAAATAGTTCAAATAAAAAAATTCTTGAAACTCTTTATTGTCAGTATCTGTCTATATTTCTGAGGAGGTATTATGTACATTATTTACATTATTCGGACTATTGTCCTCATCTTTCTCGCCATATTTATTACAACATTTTGGCTACTGTGCCATGTGTCCTCAAGGACACATGGCATAGTGGATAAAGGCATTAGTTAGATCCAGTGACAGGACCCAAAGAGTGTGAGTTCAATACCCGGTTAAGGCAGTGGAGAACTTTCAGAGGGAAATTAACAGGAGATAACTGATAACTGACATCCATTAAACATGGCACGTGGAACTAGAACAATCTACCCCAGTGAGCGAAATAAAGGGTTCAGTTTGACATTCCAACCACCTGAAGAAGGCCAGAGTGTACAACAGCTGAAACATTGTAGTAAATATGGCAACAAAGATGAGGACAATAGTCCAAATAATGTAAATAATGTCTTTGTTGTCAATTCTCTGAATTTAACTTTTAGATATTTTTCTTTTATTTTGCAAATGAAAATGACTACATAAAATTGCATGTGATTAAATACTGGTAGTGCCTTTATATTTCAAAGTTTTGGGAAGCTTAGCTGTGGATTCAATTTAATATTGAATGATATAAGGAGAGCTTTAACATCCAAGCTATATATCTTGCCTGGGTATGATGGTGTTTGCTTTATTAAAAGATATTCATTACTTTCTAATCATTTTTATTTGTGATTTTCATCTGTTAATACTTTTATTATATGCTCATTTTTAACTTTTTATCTGTTGTCATATAGAGATGATATTAATTAATGATGCTAATAATAAATAAGATTTGACTGTTTGGATTTTAAGAACCATGTTAAAAAATTAACATGAAATGAATTCGAATGTATTTCCTATAAAAGCCTCTTCTTTGTATGTTTTTTTTAGTTTCTTTCCTTCATATTCCTTGTATGCCGATGATATGACAATATACGGGCACACCTCTAAAACTTTTGGCAATCAGAAATTGGAAGCTGACCTCTCTTCCAATCTAACACTAACTTCCCAGTGGCAGAAAAATATGGATGGTTACATTCAATGCCTCTAAAATGAAACTAGTTACATTCCATCACCACCAATCAGACACTGAACTACCATTAGTCACAATGAACAGATGTTCCCTCAAAGAGGCACTGTGCTTTGAGAGAATATTGGTCCTCAAATTCACTCCCAACCACAAGTGTAACTCTTATATACTTATGTGCTCCTTGTCCTTCTCCAGTAAGTATCAGACCCCTCATTCTCTCCTCTACTTTTATAAGAGCCAGATCAGGCTGAAAGTGGAGTAGCTGCCTGATCCTCACTTGATAGAGTTCAAAAGCATCTGAGTCTCTGTTGGAGAAGAATTATTTTTCAACCTCTCTCTATCTCACAGTGTAGTGAGTTCTACTCAAACAGCTTCTGGCTGCGAACCACTGGCCTGTAGAAAAGACTCCCAAGAAGATGCTTCCCTCATCACTACAAGTCTAAAGTTAACTGTTATCTTCCCCTCCTATCCATATAAACTACCCCTTAATGTAACCCTCTACCTTGAGTAGCCCCTGGGCCTTGTATAAGGTGAACCTTGCTGTAACCAAATAATGCTTTCAGCTGCACTTTTTCTTGGTTATCTTAGGATGTTTACCTATTTTACATATATTACTGTTTTCCTGGCTTTCTCAACATGACATCCATTCTCAACATGACATGCTAAATACTTTTCTTGTCAGAATCTGCCTTGCACATTTATTAGTATACTATTCATCCAGGCATTGAATATTGCTGCAATATCTAGTCTAGTGCTTCTATGTATTTAGAGATTCTTGGCAAAAGCCAAACAAGAATCTGCAATATTAGCAGTCCTGACCTGGCATCTCAGGTTCAGTCACTTTTCCTCTGCCATAACATAGCTTTTCTTTACCTTTTCTATAAATATTTTTATGGTAATTTTTCTGAAGAGCTTTCCTCTTTGGTACTTCAATTTCACAAATTTAAGCACAGTACTAGATTGGCAGTTAGGTCTCATAATTTCACTGTTGAAATTGATAGTTGTAATCATAAGTTCTATGCTAACAGTTTCTTCTCTTTCTCTTGTAAAAATTCTTTTGCAGCTTCATGCTTTCCTGTCAACTATAATCTTCAAAAATTTAAATTCAGTATCAATCATCATCTTCTGTCTTCTTGAACTCTGTTCTTTTTTTCTCTATTTTTTTTTCTTTCACTCTCAGCAACTCCTTGCATCCTAGTAACTTTTATTACCACACTTGAGGTGAAATGATAAAAAAAAGATGTCCTGAAATCAGTATTTTGATATTTGATCATTGAAATACTCACAAGTGGGTCAGGACAAGAACTTTCAGCACTCCACTCTTATATTTTTTTATTTTCATTTATTTTTTTGGTAATCATTTCACCCCAAGTAAGGCAATAAAGCTACTAAGATACAAGGGTTACTGAGTGTTATAGAATATAAGAAAAAACACTATTAAGGAGCAAGAAAAATAAAAGAACATGATTGAAGAAAACCAGAGATAACAATTGATATTGCATTTAAATTATTTAAGATTACATTTGATTGGAAAGCTAGAAGAGAGAGAGTTCCACAAACAAGAAGTGTGAGAGAAAAAACTGTTAGCATAGAACTTATGGCTACACCTAGCCATTTCAACTGTAAAATGCTGAGACCTTACTGCCAATTTAGGATTACACTTAAATTTATAAAGTCTAGGGGCCATAGAGGAAAAATCATTAGAAAGATTACCATGAAAGTATTTATAAAAAAAGGCACAGGGAAGCTATATTACAGCAGAAAAAGTAACTGAAGCTAAGATGCCAGGTCAGAACCAATAACATTGCAGATTCTTCTTTGGATTTTATCAAGAATTTCTAAATATATAGCAGGAGCAAAGCAAGGATGAACGTTAGACTTATAAATATGTAAGATTGATTCTGGTGAGACAAATTGTCTAGCATGACACAGGGAACCAACTAACAGAAGACCTACCAGTTGATTCAATATATGTGCTGTGTAACAAAGTTTCCATCAAAAAATAGTTTCCAATTGTGTATACAGTCTCTATTTTTCAAAAAAGAGTGTCAGGAACTTTTGCACACCTAATATCAATTATTCAGTTTTTCCTTTTCGAGCTAAATTTCATTATATTTCTCCAAAGTGAATAGTTCATTATTTTTTATGGCAATTCATTTTCATTTCACTTTTTGTCTTCTTTGAATGAGATTGCAGTTTTGTTAATCCGATGTCATTCCTAATATACAGAATAAGCTAAAATAACAAGCAATAAAATAAGCAGAGCAAATCTTTAATTCCTTTCTTTGAATAACTTTAAGCCAACAACATGGAATATTATCATCCAGATCAAACACTGTACATATTTACATTCACCATAAACATATACTGATAGAAAACTTTAAGATGAAACACTTCAAGTTGATACAAAGAGAAAGTTTCTGACAGTCAATCATCAAATATGATTATCTCTACATCAACAACTAGTCATTGGTTTAAAAGACAAAGCAAGAATAGACACTGCAATAAATCTTTTTTCCAAGGAATGCACAAACTCATTTTCATGACGGTGTTTGTACTTGGAGACATTAGTGTATTTTTCTGTATATTTAAATTTGGATAAGTGACAAAAGGAAAGGTCGAAGATAGAAGCGTAAGCCTTCTCACTGCTCATTTTCACATTTCAACTTGTCTACTGTACTGCTTTATTTATTTTCTTCCCTGTTAGAGAAGCAAAACGCTGCCTGACAATATGACTGGTTCTGGTTCTTGTCTCAAAGAATTAACCTGCTTCCCTCCTGTAACATTAAGTTTGTATTTACCAAATTTCAATTTTATATTTACTTTTTGCTTATATCTCTCTCTTTGCTATTTCTTTCTTTGATATATTTTTTTTATTATAGGTTTTGTTTTCTCAATTTTCAGGCACCTACCATTTCTTGAGATGCTTACCATTTTTAAAGTCTGGTATTTTTCTCATTGCTTTGTTCTTGAAAATTATTTTTCATCTTCCAATTTTCCACTGCTCTGTTTATTCAGATCACAAATATTGAAAAGTAAATTAGAAATATTGTCAATAAATGAATAAAAGACATTATGTTCTTCAAAAAGTAATGTCACATTTTTTCACAGGGAATAAAAGCCTAAATGGAATATGTAATAAAAGCCTAAATGTAATAAAAGCCTGAATGTAATAAATGCCTAAATATAATAAATGCTTAAATGTAATAAACATTAAATTTGTCAAGAATTTAATAATCATTATTTGCATCAACAAAAGGCCAGGAGAAAACAAATTCTTTTATTCCTTATTGAAATAATTTAGAATTCTGGACAAAACAAAAGTCTAATAATGTTTGAATTGGTGTCTTTAGGTCTAATTCATGGAATCTGATGTTATTCTTGGAAATTAGTTACTGTTCTGAAGATTGTTCTTAACACTGATCATGTTTTATTAAGTTTTGCTTAATATTTGCAGACAATGGACAATGTTCCTAAAGTTTTTCTTCTGGT
Organism: Acanthosepion pharaonis; assembly: GCA_903632075.3. Lineage (NCBI taxonomy): Eukaryota > Metazoa > Mollusca > Cephalopoda > Sepiida > Sepiidae > Acanthosepion > Acanthosepion pharaonis. Next base: position 497,807 of record CAHIKZ030005569.1, read on the forward strand.
AAAGATAACTTTAAGAATCAACTGATGCTTGAAAAGTGAATTTATTTCTGTCTCTATAAACACCATTAAATAATGAAAGAAAGGCTTCAAGTTGCATATCTTAATACAAAATAATGTCTTGAATAGCATGAAAATTCAATTGTGCTACAAGCTACCTTGTGAACCATGTAACCAGAAATTGAGAGTAGGTACAAGTCCCACCAAACTTCTTTTCTAAGCAAGGGTACAGCAAATTAGGTTTTATTTTTCACTCCAAAAATATGGCAGTTATCACATGACTGGTGCAGATTGAATTCTGGGATTGCTATCAGTACTCAATCCCTTTGCACCTGCAGACAATCTCTTCTCTTCTTTCACTGTATGGATGGTGGGAATCAGACTCTGTGTAAGCTATTAGCACATCCGGGAAGGATTGAAGGTCTTAGTGTGTTGGTCTATCAAAATTTGTATATTTTCTTGGTGAAGCTAAAGGTTAAAGGTTGGCTTCAATGATGTCATCCTTAGAGTCACTTCCTCTAAGCATTTAATGACCTCAGACCCTGTATATTGTTTGTACACAGTATATCAACAAAATACTGATACCTTAATTTACCTGATTCATGGCCACTAGATTGACTCCATGCATTTGTTAATATCAACTATCACATAGTGCAATCAGAGAATATTTTATAAACCTGGAACCTAATGTCTGTTTTTTTCCTGACCAAAGTCTTTCTATATAGTGTTCAGTTTAGGATATATGATCTCTCCATAGCATGGACAAGGATACAGGATATCTCCATAGCATGGACAAAGGAATGAGAAAAATCTGCTTCAGTGCATTCAATAAAAAGTTCTATTCAAAACTGCCAAAATGTTACAAATACTACAAGCATTTGAAGATGGTTGGTATAATTACATTGACTCAAATATTATGACTAAGGCAAGTACAATGAAGTCAATAGTTTGAATAAATCAGTCCTTTATAATGATACTTCTGCATCTTGGAATGGTATTAGTAATGATAATATTTGCCATTTCCCTCCAAGGAAAAATTTGACATTCTGACCAAGCAGCTAGTACTACTTTTTTTAGGAAATTTATAAAATCCTTCTCTTAAAACAATTTTTCAGGAAAACAGGTTTTTCAAGTCCAGTAGTTAATATCACTCTTTTCAGAATTGATGAGGGTTTCCTTCCTAACCTTAAGTTTGAAGTGGTGTGGAATATTAACATCTTGATTATGTCAATATTTTCTCTTTGTGCTACATGTGCTATTCATTTTAATTGCTGCTGCTGTTGGTAGTTCTCAAGTGATTTGATTTCTGTTATTTGGTACAGTTCTTTTTTTTTAATTCCATCACATTAATCCATAATATTTAAAAAAAAGAAAAAAAGGATGACACTTGCCAAGACCCTCAATGTCTTTCATTACCATTGATCTTAGGAACAGATTCTATACACTTGACAGTTTGATATTTCTGAATGGGTTTGGCACCATGCACAAGATCCATGTGAAAGTCTCAATCTGACAAGGCTATTTAAGGACATTACCCGAGTTTTCCAGATGATGTTTTGGTTTCATAGCAATGTTCAATTTCTTTTCTCCTATACTTAATTTTTTATAGCTGATCCATATGCCAATGTATCTGAAGTGTTTCATATTTACTAATTCCACATCCTGTATTTTTATGAGGGATTCAGGGTGGGTGCTATCACTGCTTTCATTTCATTGCTTTTAAAAGTTCATTTTAATGTGAGCAATCCAAACATACTTGAAATGATACAATAAAATAGCAAAACTTAGAGAATGCTTTTACCCTACTCATTTAATTTAATAAGGAAATGTTGCTCAAGAGACAGACCCAAGGTAAATTAATTTTGGTCTCTCATTTTGAAATATATTGCTGTTAAAAAAACTGAAATATAATTTTGGAAAGAATATTAGATCCTGATAGATGGAACCACCATAGTCTCCTATTTTGTTCAGGACAGATTATTGAAAAAGACTTCAAATAAATGACAATATATTTTAACCTTAAGTGGGAATTTTCTGCTGTCAATCTGTTGTTAGAACTTAGTGGGCTTTGTGTTTGTCTATAAAAGTGTCTTTTGAAATGGTCTCTTGAAATTTATTAATTTAAAGTGTAGAATATATCCATTTGTTTTAATATAAATGAATAAATTGGTGAAAATAAGAGAATGTTTTAGGATTAGAATAAATTAATAACTTGACAATTTCCTTTGTTTCTGTCTGAATTTCTGGGATGAGGAGTTACTATTTACACTATTTGGTATATTGTCCTCATCTTTGTTGTTGTTGTTATCACATTTCAGCCATTGTAATAACAACAAAAATGAGGACAATAGTCCCAATACAAATAGTGTAAATTATTTCCTTTGTATTTCTGAGGTAAAGTCATTATTCAATGATTTATTCAGTTGAGCATCATCATCTTTATTATTTTGTTTATTACATTTCAGTGGTTGTATGGCCAACTGGTTAGGAGATTCATTATCATCATCATCCTTCGACCTCCCGATGGTTGGCCGGAATTCCATTAACAATGTCTTTCCACACTGTTCAGTTCTATAGTGCTGTCTCTAGATTCCCAAGGTCCAACCCTGAATCTCGATCTATGATGTCTGGGGAAAGTCAGTGAGAGAAGACACTTCCAGAAGGATACCATAGGAGTAAAGATGAGATGATTTCTCTATCTTCTCAGTGGCGGTGGCCAGCAAACAGCAATCATTTTTTTTTAGATTAATAGAGATTGGTCTCAGTTCTGTGTAAATTGTGTTAAGAATTGCATAGACATTAGAACATTAGCCTTTTAATCATGAGATACGGGTTTGAATTTCACCATGGTTGATTAATCAAGGAGGTGACTTGATAATATTGTCCTGGGGAGACAATCTCAGAGTACAGCACCCAATGGAAATCCCTGAAAATCATATCATGGTCTGATCCAAGCTTTGCTAGTGAAAATGGAGAAAAAACATTATTTGGAAGCCATAAATGGTTGTGTTAGCGCAAAGTTACAAGTTAACGTGGCTGAGTGAACATAATGGCCTTGTTCAAATTGGGGATCACACTAGATTATGCACTCTTTCTTAGAAATTGTAGCTAAGGTCTGTTCAGTATTTGTGCAGTATAGATCATATCTTGGCTCTATTGATGTTGAACAAACACAAATGTGTCTGAGCAGGCCTCTGCAACAGGGATTAAGAAAGCCACCCTAGAAATCAGGCATTCTTGGATATGAGTGACCAGCCATACATTTCAGCAGTTGGGCTCTCTGGTATTTTGATAAATCTAAAATTTATGATACAAAATTTTTGTTGTTTAATCTGTGCAGAGATGGAAATTGAAGAACAAATATTTGATGGTTACTTGGACACCAGATGATGGATGAAGAGCGTACAAATCAAAATGAAGTGATCAAAATAACAAAGATAATAATATTCATTCAATTAAATTAAAAGAAAATTAATTTATTGAGTGTGTGAATATGTGAGAAATGCTTCACTTGAATAAGGAAGGAATGAAAAGGTGGCTAAATAAAAAAAATAACTAAAATAATTGCATAAAAGGTAATAAAGCAAATGATTTGGATGGTTTTGGGTTAATATTATTGGTATCAATTTGTATAGATGATGGAATATTCATCGTTTTCTGAACATTTAATCAAGGCAGACTGCAAAACAAATTACACTGATTTAATTTGACTCTCTCTGCAAAACACATGAAGATAATATAACGAGAGATAGTCTTTGATATATAAATTTATATTATAGTCATATATATATATATATATATATATATATATATATATATATATATATATATATAATGAAACATAATTTTGTTTGTGTGCTAAAATGTGATTGATGAATGTATCATTAGATAACATTTACACATTTTATATTTAAAAATCTATATTTATATATAAAAATATACATGTGTATATTTGGTAATAAACAGTCACATGTTGGTATACACACAGCTATCAATGTACTCTGTACATATATATACATACACACTTGCATTAGTGAATTCTTTCTCTATATATTTATATATGTATAGTTATAAATAGTCTGTATGCTATATGAATGTGTCATATATATATATATGTAATGTGTTTGTGTGTGTCTACTATTCATTGTATATTGCTGCCACATCTTGTCTGGTTGGTGCTTCTACTATGTATTTAGAGATTCTTGATAAAATACAAAAAAAAAAAAATCTGCAATGTTATTGGTCCTGACCTGACATCTTGGATTCAGTGACATTCTCATCACTATAATGTAATTTGCCTTTGCTTTTTCTATAAATATTTTCATAATTGTTCTGATGAGCTTTCCTTTTTAGTACCTAGACTTTATGAAGTGTTGTACTAGATTGGCAGAAAGGTCTCATCATTTACTGTTGAAATTACTAGTTGTAAGTCAACTTTGATCTTAAACAATGCAGTGTCAGTTGTTATCTTCTTTCTCTTTGAATCCTTCTATTGTTCCTTCTGTTTTTTGTCACTCTCAGTAATGTCCTTGCTGCTGCTGTTGGTAGTTCTCAAGTGATTTGTTTTCTGTTATTTGGTACAGTTCTTTGTTTGTGATTCCATCACATTAATGGCTTTTATTGTGTTGCTTGGGGTGAAGTAATGTAAAAAAAAAAACATGTCTTTTTCTGCTTTGAGCTCTTTTATTAGTTGAAAAAGTGTAGGCATGACACAACTTTAATAGATATAATATTCCTAGCAAAAGACTTGTTAATATTTATCATGGCATCATCAAGTTAGCATCTCCACCATCACATTTCTACCCCAGGCCAGATGAAATGTAAATGTAAGTTATCTTAACTAAGCTCATTATAATCATGATCATGAATTTGCCAAGATACCATTGCCTTAATACTTTAATTATTTTGTACTATTGTTCTCTTCTTCATTGTTATCAATGTTATCATGGACACAGTGTTTCCGCCAAGTAAACTTTGGCTATCATCAAGTGTCTATTGTTTGACTGAAATATGATATCTGTTGATTATTGTCTTATTTTGTCTCTGAGATGCTAGTTAGGAGTCATTCCTGCTAAACTAGTGATTCACTACCTGATCCAAGATTGAACACATGACCACTAAATGACAGTAACACATGTTTAGTAAATTCATATATCCACTACGTATTCTATTTTTTATGATTAACAAAGACTTTATTTACAATTTCTTTTTCATATAAGCAAATACTTATCAGTGTTTCTTTTTTTTTTTTTACAGAAACTTTTTTTCTATACTGTTTGTTTCATATTTTCAACTAGTGTAATCATATAAAGAATTGAATTGCTTGAGATCTGTAGACTTGATCTTAATAAAAACTTTCTGGCTGCTTTCCACACTATAAAAATCTCTTCATTATGTTTACTGGCAAAATTTTCTTCAGTCAAAAACACTAAAGATGATCTTTTCGTATCAGCATTACTGTTGTTAATGAAACAATTCTTGCTTTGGCAAAAGCTTAGAAATGAAATATCAACAATCTCTTCTTTCATCCAAATAATTAACTTCTTTTATTTTTGATCTAGATAAGTGATGAAGTTTTTATAGTCAGACTCCAAATAATTGTTCCTGCTTTTGACTTTATTCTCTCAGAACTGATTCTTTGGAAAAATCCAAAATGTTGGGCAGATGTCATTTTTATGAGCAGACTTTATTAAATGATTGTGAAATAGGCTTCATCAAAAGACACAAAGTGTCACCATGGATAAAGAAAAGATCTAATCTCAGTTCAGTTAGGTATTCACAAGGACTGGGAAAGTGCTAAGCTTAGTTTTAGATTAGATCCTATGGAACAAAAATATCCTGATCGATCATTTCGATCTCTTTATTCTGTTATTCTTGTCGGTAAGAGTAAAAATGGGTGCTGCCGTTGTATGCAGTCTACTACAATGTTTCTATTGTAGTATTCGGTTAACCACAATGTTTGTAATGCAGTGTGTACTTATATGTGTGTGTATTACTGAAATAATAGTTTCCTTTTTTACTCCCCTAGAATATTCCTGATGAAGGTTAAAAAATAATTTGGCTGTAAAGTTTTGTTAGGAACAACAAGTATACAAAAAAAAAGATTCAACTTTCAAAACAATATTTGGTATGTTACTGATTTTTTGTAACCTTTATCACTCTGAGTTTGTCTATATTTCTGAGATGAGGTATTATGTACATTATTTATTAGAACAGTCTACCCCAGTGAGTGAAATAAAGGGTTCAGTTCAAAAATTCCAACCACCTGAAGAAGGCCGGAGCATACAACGGCTGAAACGTTGTGATAAATATGGCGACAAAGATGAGGACAATAGTCCGAATAATGTAAATAATGCTTTATCACTCTGTATGTAACTTCATTTGCTGTACAGAAAGTTTATCCTGCCACTGAAGGGGACTCTGATCCCTGAACAATATTGTGTTTGAATTTCATACTTGTGTTATCATATCCTGCTATGGCAACAGAAGACAACTTTGAGTGAAATTAACAATAAGGATACTGCAATTGAGAGGCCTTGAAAAAGAATACAGTGGAAAGGGAAGTAATATTAATAATGCAGAGTGCTAAAGGTTAAAGTTATAAAAATATATTTTCATGTTTCACAAATACTTCTTGATAAGTTTATAAAAAATAAATTTTGATTAATTATTTTTTTTCATTTTATTAATCATAGTCACTCTTTAATTTTATTTAAGTTTCATGTATTTTAACTATAAAATGTTTTGAACATGAAATTTTACATTGGAAGCAAAGAATATCTTTAAATTTGTAAAATAATGTTATCAATACAAAATCAAACACAAACAGTTTTGGTAAAATGCATACATTTGATGTAATATTGTTTACTATTCCCAGAAAGTTTCTACTGCTTCTGCCTTCTTTGACCTGGAGACGTGTTTGCATCAAAATATTACAAATGATCGATTCACCTCTAATTCTTTTTCTTGTGCTGAATCTTCATTGAAAATTTCCTCTAATTCACCGGTTTTCAGATTCTGGCAATATTCTTTCTTCTTGAACTGAAACATTTCCTTTTCTAAAATTTACAAACCATTTCCAATACTTGCTTGCACTTCCTACTGCTTCATTGCCTTGCTTTCACACACTTTTTTCAACTATGATTTTTATTAAATTTATTAATTTTCAATAAACAGTTCTTAAAAGGTATGCATACATAAACAATAAAATGCTGAATAAAATATGAAGACACTTTTAAAATTTCTCTAATGAAATATAAATGATATTACTGATTACTTTTTCATCAACCTCATAGATTTCCAAAGTTTATGAATCCAATGTGTTTTTTATATTTTCTTTAGTATAACTGCATAAGTAGAAACACCACAAATTCAGTTTTGAAACTGTCAGTCAAAATTGTCAATTTTTTTAGCCATTCACAATTGAAAATTATAATACAAATATATATTTGTTTTTAATCAACTTTAGATTAAAAATAACATACTTCTTTAAGTTAAAAATGAATTAAAAATAAAAACAAATAATTAAAATAATAATAGAAAACTATTTCCGGAAAACAAGATTCTGGAAATAAGATTTAACCACAGACATATAAAAGGTATAAACACATGAGGAGTATCATAAAATATTTGGAACTCTTCTAAAACTTAACAAGGAGAACTAGAAAATTTGAATTACAAAATTAATGACCATATATAATGCTTGAGTATCTGACATTAATAGATTGTGTGTGTAAAAAGGCTAATAGAGGTCTCACTAACATTAAAGTCTGTGATGGCTACCAAAGGACTGGCAGATGAGGCAGATAAAAAGAAAATAACATTTATGTCTACCAAGAAATGCCTGCTCATTGACAAAAAAATAAATAAATGAAACTAACAAAAGATTGCTGAAGAATAGAGAATTAGGAAGCTAACAAAAGGAATTTTAAATGAAACTGACATATTATCTGTATTTATTTTTTAACTGCAGACATGTAAAGATTGTCATAGGTTGTAAGGAGGGTATAAACTCAAAAAAAGGAAACAAGATTTTGTAAACTTATTGAGGGATGTGAAAACAACTTTGGAAATTGCAAAATCGTTCAACAAAGATCAAAGACCAATCAAAACAGAAACTAAAACATGATAAGAACAAGAAAAAAATGGCTTAAGAATGTCACAAAAAGAAATTTAGAAAAAAAATTAGGCAAACATGGACCTTTGTGACTACAAAGATAAATGAATGTCAAAAGGATGGTTTTTATCCATGAGACCAGCTTTTATTTTAACTAACTTTGCACTTTGGCAATGTTTATTACTTTAAAAAAAGATGATTAGAGTTGTAATAAAACCTAAACATATGAACATGAATTTATACATTTTCTTTGTTCTTGAGAATTGACAATAAAAATAATAAACAATATTAGATTATTTATTTATATTATTATATTGTTTATTGGAATGGTTGGTAAAACATTGGCTTATTGCCAAACTTTATAAAATGATAAATAATAAGGATTTAAACTTTAATCTTCATATTTTTCCAATAAACATGTCCCAGTGCACATGTTAGTATTTCATATGTCCATTTCACAAAGTCGTTCCTTGCAGATTGACCACAGATTCTTGATTGGATTTAATCAGGAGTGCTTCCATGCCAGTTTATAGTACTTTGATTTACTCACTGGCAAGGCTTGCCAGTGTATTCATGCATTATTACAATTTTCCTATGCTTCCTTGAAGTGACGACCATTGCAGACAATGGCTGTAGGACAACTAATTGACAATTGAGACAATAGTGTGTGGGCCTGATAAACATCTGATGGAATCACAATGATGCAATATTTTTCAAGGCCAAATAAATTTCATCATACACCCTGAAAATAGATTCATATTACTGCACACATCTGCAAATGGCCTAATCTGTGGAAAAATTAAAAATCGGTTACACCCTGTCACTCCAGTGGGTCTAAAACTGACTGTATGATGAATGAAAGAAAACTGAAATGGTTGTTTCAGTTTATTTAGCACAAGGATGTAAGTAATGTGATTAGGTTACTGACAGTTTAGGTGTCCATTTTGTGACCTCAGAGTAAATACATTACTTGACACTTGACCTCTTAATGAATGAAATAAAATAACTATATTTTTTTAAAATATTAACTAGATTGTTTAACTTAATTAGACAATTGACATATTTGAAATTTGACAAAAATTTCACATTGTTAGTTCTTGTTAATGTAAAAATTTAGAAGTTCTTAGTTTAATAAACGGTTGTAAAAACATAGTTTTGACTAAAAATACTGGCCATAACAAAGACAAAGGTAATATTGAAATTAACAATACTAAATGGAAGAATTCTGTGATGTGGGGGAACTTGTTATCATTTGATCATTATTAAGTCACACACTGTTGTTGAAATAAAAACGAGCAAATTAAAAAAATAATTCTTTGAATTAGAAAAGAAAATCTGAAAGCAAAGGAAGATAATGTCAGTTAAAATAGAATAAAGAAAATAATAATAATGTGGGGTAGCAAATTTATCTCTAAATAAAACCTGAAAGACTTTGAGGAAGGAAAATTTGGGATGTGAATTTCAAATCTCTGGACGCATTTATAACCATTTTCATTTTCTTTCTACTGTCTTTGTAAATAAATATTTAATATGTCTCACAATTTGATTATTTTGTTACTTTATGAGTTCATTTGTTGCTAAACACAAAGCATTGTTATTAACTTGTCTATTTCCAACCTTATACCATTTATACATTTCAATTATAGAGAGATATGATATTTAGGGGAAGTAACTCTTTTCTCAAAAGTAGCCTTGATAAGCATAGTATTGATTTGTGTCAAATGCAAACTATGAGAACAGATCATTTCAAGGAAACAATGCCCTCTATTCAAGAATTGTCTACTTTATTTCATCTTAGTTTAATTTATTCTGTAGAAGACAGAATATACACATTTTTTTCTTTACAAAAAAAAAAAATAAAACACTTGATGTTTTTTTAGTTTGTTTTCAAATTCTGCTATAATTTTTTTCAAAATTTCACCATACTAATTGATAGTTTCAGTACATCTGTGTATTCCTTTTCTCATTTCCTGATGTAAATAAATGCATGCATAAAAACATCTTTTCTGACGTTTTCATAAAATGTGTTAAAATTGAAGTTGCATAAATGCGCACACACACACACACACATATATATATATATATAAATTCAGATATAACTAAAAGTATATTTGTAAAAAACATTATGAATAAAGCCGAAAGGAAAACTTATCTTAGCTGACATGTTTTGTCCAATTATGGACTTTATTTTGCAATATATATATATATATATATATATTACTTGAAACATGCTTAGTGGATACCTGTATTTGATTAGGCACTTCATTAATTTTAAACAGTATTTATTATCATCTATTAACCTGCACACCTGAGAAAACGTATAAAAGAAAATGTACCCTCTGGCAGGTTTCGAACCTGCATCCCTTTATATATATATATATATATATATATATATATGATTTTTTTTTTAAGAAATATGACAAATGGAAAACCATTTCATTGGAACTAGATTTGATAATGGGTTTCACCTTTCTAGGCTTCATCAGATCAAAAAAACAAAAGAAATGTGTAATTAAATCTAGTTTCAATGAAACAGGTTTTCCATTTTTCATATTTCTTCAAAACTTTGTCAGGATTCTATATTCTATTTCATACACACACACATATATACATGCATACACATACATGTATGCTAATAATAATGAATATATCTTTTTCTTCTTACCGTTTAGTATAACTTTGAGTTTTATCATCATTTTATTGTCCTGTATAGATTAAAAACTGATGATTGCCATGTACATGAAACTTGAGTTGTGTACCAAATGTTGAGGGACAAGATGTATATTCCTTATTATTACTATAAATTTTATCTTTGTTATATAACTTAATACACTGTTCTACTATCACCAATACTCACTGCACAATATGTATATATTGTTTAAAATTGGTTATATTTCTGGGGGAAGAGTGCCCAATATTTGAGATAAAAATAGATATAGACAGCATGGATCATGCAGTGTTGATTTTAATGTCCACACTGTATATATCTATATATATATATATATATATATATATATATATATATGCACACACACACATTATATATATCTATCTATATGTATGCACACACATTACAAACTATTCTCCTTCTTTAGTGTGTATGTGTATATATAGATACACACATTAATGTATGTATTTGGAAGATAATTATCTCCACAGCTAATTGCATAATTTGAAAAAATAACATTGAAGAAACAAAATAATGAATCTATTATAGAAGAGTTGATTTTTATGGAAAATAACTAGAAAATTCTTTACAATTAAGGAATTATACTTCAGAAATGTAACTATTTTATAAAAAACAAAATAAAAAAACCACATTTCAATCAGCTGAGCCTGAGGACGTGCCCTCTTTAGGCATCAGTCAATTTGGGCTCAGATGAAGGTAAATAATCCCAAACAATTAAGCTCACTTCAGCTAAAGAAAGCAAGGGTGGTAACTGCTTGGAAGATTGCCAGTAATGTAAAGTGCCAAAAATATGAAAAGAGAAAAAAATACTGTTAAATAGTAAATGTTGTCCTTAGAAAGTAAAAATGAAGAAGCTATTTTGAATGTAGAAAAAGGAGTGGTTTTCTTTGGGAGTGGTAATGTCACTACTACTCTCACTACTGCTATTATTATAGATACAGGTATATCTTGGTGATTAGAATTTAGGACTGAAAACTAAAATATCCAGGATTCATTGTGACTTATGGTCACTTCTAAGCAAATTGACTAAGAAAACAAGAATTTCACATCAAAACTTATTACCTCCTCCATATTATACAGTTGAATATCTTTTTTTCTTGCATTAACAACAGAACCATACCTGTAAATACCTGTAATTATGAAATTTCCATCATTGTTATAATAAGAAAGATCTAAAACTTTAATAGTCTGGGAGCAAAAAAATATTTCCATTATTTTTGCAGTTTTCTTGATTGTATCTATTGAGTCTTTTTGAAAAGACTAAAATAAGATTGTCTAATCAGTAATGTTTTTTGCACCTTATTTTATCAGGTGACTTTCTTAAATAATAGGAAAGAGATAATAAAATACTCCTGTTCTTTGAAATGGCATTTGCATCAGCTACAAAAAAAA